>SJXQ01004645.1:0-77367 GCA_006408695.1 Aepyceros melampus
TTTCTAAGGCTTACTTGACTTCACACTCCAGGATGTTTGGCTCTAGGTGAGGGATCATACCATCGTGATTATCTTGGTCATGAAGATCTTTTTGGTACAGTTCTTCTGTGAAAACTTGCCATATTTTCTTAATATCTTCTTAATATGCTCTGAACTTATTCCCCTAAAATTCACATGCTCAAGGAATGCTAATACCCCAAGGATGTGGGCATCTTTAGGAGATGATTATGTTATGAAGGCAGGACCCTCACAAATGGGGTTAGTGCCCATATAAAAGAATAGAGGTGCCTGGTGGGATACTATCCAGGGGCTCATAAATAGTCAGACATGACTGAACATGCACGTAGTAAAAAAAAAAAAAAAATGCCTGAGAAGAGTCCTCTCCCACTTTCTCCATGTGAACATAAAAGAGGTTCCATCCCAGAAGAGGATCCTTCCTGACCATGCTGATACCTTATCTCAGCCCTGAGACTTATGAGAAATACATTTCTGTTGTTTATAAACTATCCGTCCTGTGGTATTTTGTTATAGCAGCCCAAACAGACTAAGACAGTAGGCTAGATTATGCCTGAGAGTTCCATCCTGCCCTTTGTGACAGCCTGCTCTGTGAACTTCAGACTTGCCTTGGCAGCCCCACAACTATGTATGCCAGTTATGTACAATATATATATATATTTTTACCATATATCACTATTAGTTCTGTTTCTCTAGATGAAGTCTGATCAGATTTTTAGTACCTGGAAATGAGTGCTGGTACAACAAAAATCTGAATATGTTCAAGTGTTTTTGAAATTGATGAGTTGGCAGAGGCAGAAGGATTTTTGAGGGGCATAATAGAAAAAGTCAGATTTCCTTGAACAAACTGCTAAACACGATGATAAAGATACTGCTGGTAAGAGCTCAAAAGGAAATGAGTAACATGCTATTGAAACTGGAGGAAAGGGTATCCTTGTTATATAGTAATAGAAGCTTCGGTTGAATTGCATCATGTGCCCTAGTATGCCTTTTTGCGGAGTCGTGTCCGACTCTTTGCAACCCCAAGACCTGTTGCCCACCAGGCTCCTCTGTCCATGGAATTTTCCATGCAAGAATGCTGCAATAGGTTGCCATTTCCTACTAAAGGGGTCTTTCCAACCAAAGGATCAAACCTACATCTGTCTCCTGCCTCTTCTACAGTGGCAGGTAGATTCTTTACCACCGCACCACCTAGTTATAGAAATAAAGACTTGTAAGCAGTGAACTTATGGCACCCCGCTCCAGTACTCTTGCCTGGAAAATCCCATGGACGGAGGAGCCTGGTGGGCTGCAGTCCATAATCAACCCCAAGACCTGTTGCCCACCAGGCTCCTCTGTCCATGGAATTTTCCATGCAAGAATGCTGCAATAGGTTGCCATTTCCTACTAAAGGGGTCTTTCCAACCAAAGGATCAAACCTACATCTGTCTCCTGCCTCTTCTACAGTGGCAGGTAGATTCTTTACCACCACACCACCTAGTTATAGAAATAAAGACTTGTAAGCAGTGAACTTATGGCACCCCGCTCCAGTACTCTTGCCTGGAAAATCCCATGGACGGAGGAGCCTGGTGGGCTGCAGTCCATAAGGTCCCTCAGCGTTGGACACGACTGAACGACTTCACTTTCACTTTTTACTCTCATGCATTGAGAAAGAAATGGCAACCCACTCCAGTGTTCTTGCCTGGAGAATCCCAGGGACGGGGGAGCCTGGTGGGCTGCCGTCTATGGGGTCGCACAGAGTCGAACATGACTGAAGCGACTTAGCAGCAAGAAGTGAACTTAATTATTCAGCTAAGGAAATTTCCAAATAAATTATTGAAACTGTGACCTGTGGTGGTCTTACTGCTTAGAGTAAAACATAACAGGAAAGATTTTTTTTTTTTAAATGAGAGAAGAAATGTTAAGCAAAAAGAAACTAGAACTTGATAACTAGAGAAACGGGGAAATTCAGACAGTAAAGCGTCTGTCTACAATGCAGGAGACCTGGGCTCAATCCCTGGGTTGGGAAGATCTCCTGGAGAAAGAAATGGCAACCCACTCCAGTTTCTTGCCTGGAGAATCCCATGGATGGAGGATCCCAGTAGGCTACAGTCCATGGGGTTGCAAAGAGTTGAACTCGACTGAGCAACTTCACTTCACTTCAAGTCTATTAAGCTTACAAAAAGTAATATAATGAGGAATGGCATAAAAGTGAGTGTGCTCTTAAGAGAAAGCTGAGGGTGTAGCTGAACAACCTTTTCTTGGTGCTTCGGTAGGATCAAATAGCGTATCCACACAGGGAGCTTTTTATAGAGATTATGAGTGTCATTCTTGGATCTCCTCAGTCACTTAAGCAGAACCCGGGAATAAGGATAGGATTATCCACAAGAGGTCTATGGAGAAGCCTCTTAGCAAATGAGCTGTGTCCTATGACATAGACAGACAATATTCTTGAGAATGCAGTACCAGAAGAAACAGTAATACTGGACTGAGGGAGGTACAGAGATGGCAGTGTGGAAATAGAAAAAGAGAGAAAGAACATGATGCGATGGTAGAAACAGAGGTCAAAGTTCTATGGGACTGCAAGACAAAGAATGTGGGCAGTCTCCAGAATCTAAAAAAAAAGCAAGGAAGATGAATTATCCTCTAGAGCTTCCTGAAGGATCCAATCAGTTCAGTTCAGTTCAGTTCAGTTGCTCAGTCGTGTCCAACTCTTTGTGACCCCATGAATTGCAGCACACTGGGCCTCCCTGTCCATCACCAACTTCTGGAGTTCACTCAGACTCACGTCCATTGAGTCTGTGATGCCATCCAGCCATCTCATCCTCGGTCGTCCACTTCTCCTCCTGCCCCCAATCCCTCCCAGCATCAGGGTCTTTTCCAATGAGTCAACTCTTCGCATGAGCTGGCCAAAGTACTGGAGCTTCAGCTTTAGCATCATTCCTTCCAAAGAAATCCCAGGGTTGATCTCCTTCAGAATGGACTGGTTGGATCTCCTTGCAGTCCAAGGGACTCTCAAGAGTCTTCTCCAACACCACACTTCAAAAGCATCAATTCTTCTGCGCTCAGCCTTCTTCACAGTCCAACTCTCACATCCGTACATGACCACAGGAAAAACCATAGCTTTGACTAGACAAACCTTTGTTGGCAAAGTAATGTCTCTGCTTCTCAGTACGCTATCTAGGTTGGCCATAACTTTCCTTCCAAGGAGTAAGCGTCTTTTAATTTCATGGCTGCAGTCACCATCTGCAGTGATTTTGGAGCCCAAAAAAATAAAGTCTGACACTGTTTCCACTGTTTCCCCATCTATTTCCCATGATGTGATCCAATGGACACCTCAGTTTTAGACTTTTAGTCATCTGGGGCTCATGTCCTCCAGAACTCTAAGACAATAAATATGTTGTTGTAGTTTGTTATAACAGCAATAAAATAATAGCACGTCAGGAGTCTTTCATTAGTCATTTTCTTTTAGGCTTGTCCCTCAGTATCTGTTGAGAGGATTACACAGTTTTATTCTACTGCTGTATTATATTTTCAGATGTTAAACCAACCTTGCATTCATAAAATAAATTCTACTTGTAAAATTATTTTCATAGGTTACTGGATTCAGTTTGCTAGTATTTTGCTAAAAAGATTTTTGCTTCGTTCATAAGAGATAAGGGTTTGTAGTTTTTCTTTCTTGTGATGCCTTTTTCTGGCTTTGGTATCAAAGTAGCACCTAGAGAGAGAGTTGGAATTGTCTCCCCCTCTGGTTTCTGAAAGAATTTTTCAATAATTGGTATAAATTGTTCCTTAAATGTTTGTTAGATCACAGCTGCTGCTGCTGCTGCTAGGTCACTTCAGTCGTGTCCGACTCTGTGCGACCCCATAGACAGCAGCCCACCAGGCTCCCCCGTCCCTGGGATTCTCCAGGCAAGAACTCCGGAGTGGGTTGCCATTTCCTCCTCCAATGCATGGAAGTGAAAAGTGAAAGGGAAATTATGGAGTCATGTCCAACTCTCAGCGACCCCATGGGCTGCAGCCCACCAGGCTCCTCCGTCCATGGGATTTTCCAGGCAAGAGTACTGGAGTGGGGTGCCATTGCCTTCTCCGAGATCATAGCAGTGAAGTTTTATGAATTTGAATTTTCTTTGTGAGTAGTTTTATTAGTAGTATAAGTAATAATAATAGTAGTAGCAATAGTAGAAATTCAATCTCTTCACATGTTACAAGTCTATTTATGACTTTTAGAGCAAGTTCTGGTAGTTGGTGTCTTTATTAAAAACATCCATTCCATTTAAATTGTCTCATTTCTTGGTATATGATTGTTAATATTATTTCTTCCCAATGTTTTTCTTATTGTCAGTAATATTGCCTTTTTCATAGTTGATAACAGTCATTTTAGTCTTTCCTTTTTTCCTTGTTAATGTAACTAACACTTTGTTAATTTTATTCTCTTTAAAAAAATAAAATTTTGGTCTCTGATTTTCCTCTATTGCTGTATTCTCTCCTTAATCATTTTGCCCATCTTTATTAGTTCCTTGCTTATGTTTGTTTTAGGTTTAGGTTTCTCATTCTCCCAGTGTCTCTGGGTAGAAGGTTAATTATTGATTAAATTATTTTTCAACACAATCACAAAAATAGAATGTGATTTTTAAAAATGAGCACAGGATCTAAATCTCCGTTTTACCTAAAGAAGATATAAAAATGACTAACAAGTATCTGAAATAATGCTCAAACCAGTAAACATCAGAGGAAGGAAAATCAACACTAAGTCAAAGATATCTGTATGGTCATGTTCACTGCCTGAGACACAGAAGCAACTTTAGTGCCTATTGTTGGATAAATGGATGAAGAAAATATAGAGAGATATAATGAAATATTATTCTGCAGTAAATAGAAAGGAGAGAAGGAAATCCCACCATTTGCAACAACCTGGATGGACCTTGAGGGAATTATGCTAGATTAAAAATATGTTTGTCTTAATATATCCATTTGTAGCTATGAATTTTTTGGTGAAAACCTCTTAAATTATATTTGACTAAATTTTTGTATGCTTTGCCTTCATTTCCATCCATTTCAAGATATTTTCTGATTTACTTTTTTATATCATATTTGACTCATTAATAATTTAATAACATTCCTAAGAAGATTGTTTTAATATTCAGATATCTGTGAGTTTCCAAAATCTTTCTTGCTGATTTCTCTTTTTTCTTGTAGTTAAAATATAGTCAATTTACAATATTATAACTTCTACTGTATGATATAATGATTCAATATCTGTGAGTTTCCAAAATCTTTCTTGCTGAGTTCTCTTTTTTTTTGTAGTTAAAGTATAGTCAATTTACAATATTATAGCTTCTACTGTATTATATAATCATTCAATATTTTTATGGATTATACTCCATAATAAAGTAGTGGCTCAATTTCCTTGTGCTTATAATATAATCTTATTACAGCTTATTGATTTTATCCATGATAGTTTGTACCTCTTAAGCCACTATCCCTATACTACCCTTCCCTGTGTTCCTCTCCCCACTGGTAATCACTAGTTTGTTTTCTGTATCTGTTATGCTATTTCTGTTGTGTAATATTCACTCGTTTTATTTTTTGTTTTCCACTTGTAAGTGACAATATACACAACTTATCTCCTCTGTCTGACTTACTTCACAAAGCGTAATATCTTCGAGGTCCATCCATGTTTGCTAATGTCAGAATTCATTCTTATGGCTGAGTAGTATTCCACTCTGTGTATATATGTGTATATATAGACACACACACTACATTCATTCATCTATTGATGGATAGTTAGGTTGCTATTATAAGTAATGTTGCTGTGAACATTGTGGTGAATGTAATATTTCAAATCAGTGTTTTGTTTTCTTAAATATATATCCAAGAGTGAAACTGCTAGATTATATGGTAGCTTTATTCTTTTTTTTTTTTTCTTTTTTGAGGAAACTCTTCTCTTTTTCCATAGTGGCTGTACCAATTGTCATTTCTATCAACAGAGTACGAAGGTTGCCTTTCTCGACATCTTCACCAATATTTGTTATGTGTGGCTTTTTGATGGTACCCATCATGACAAGTGGGACTTCTCTGTAGCTCAAATGATAAAGAATCTTCCTGTAATGCAGGGGACCCTGGGTCGGGAAGACCCTCTGGAGAAGGGAGTGGCAACCCATTTCAATATTCTTGTCTGGAGAATCCAACGGACAGAGGAGCCTGTTGGGCTACAGTCTGTGAAGGTGCAAAGAGTCAGACATAACTGAGTGACTGACACTAACACTACTATTCTGACAAGTGTGGGGTGATACTTCATTGTAGTTTTGATTTGTGTTTCTCTGGTTAGCCATGTTGAGCATCATTTCATGTACCTAATGGTCTTCTTTGGGAAAATGTCTATTTAGGACCTCTGCCCATTATGTTTGATTTTTTGATGGTGAGTTGTATGAGTCATTTATATAATTTCGATATTGACACCTTATAGGTCATATCATTTGGAAATATCCTCTTCCATTTGTTAGGTTGTTTTTTCATTTTGTTGATGATTTTCTTTGCTGTGCAGAAGATCTCAGTTTAACTAGGCCCCATTGTTTGATTTTGCTTTTTTTCTTTTGGCCTAGAAGACAGGTTTCAAAAATTATTGGTACAATTTAAAGTATGTTCTAACTAAGTTTTCTTCTAGAAGCTTTAAGATTTCCAGTTTTATATTTAGATCTTTTATCCACTTGAGTTTATTTTTAATTATGGTGTGAGAAAATGGTCTAATTATTTTTTTATATTTTATTTGGAAATATAAAAATATTTTGTATCTGTTCTGTTTTTCCAGCATGTTGGTGGGTTCCTCTATCTCTCCTTTACTACTTTGTTTACATTGTGAGTATTTTCCCATGAAGCATTTTACTTAATTATTTTTTAGTCATTTTGTAGTGGCTAACATTGGCAACCTACTCCAGTATTCTTGTCTAGAGAATTCCATGGACAGAGGAGACTGGTGGGCTACAGTCCATGGGGTCACAAAGAGTCGGATACAACTTTGCTTGTGTGTACTGAATTGTAACTTCCTCCAGTTTTAAAGGAAAACTGGAGAAGGAAACGGCAACCCACTCCAGTGTTCTTGCCTGGAGAATCCCAGGGACGGGGGAGCCAGGTGGGCTGCCATCTATGGGGTCACACAGAGTCGGACACGACTCAAGCGACTTAGTAGTAGTAGCAGTAACAAAGAGCTTACCATGTGTATCTCATTTCATACCTATAACTTTGGCAACAGCTTTATATTAGCTTAATATAAGTGTGATGAAAAAATGTAACTCCAATATATTGCTATTACTTTATCATCCTTCTATGATATTTTGTTATATTTATGTTATATCTGTTAGCATTGCAAATGCAATGAAAGAAAGTGAAAGTGAAATAGCTTAGTCGTGTCCGACTCTTTGTGACCCCGTGGACTGTAGCCCACCAGGCTCCTCCGTCCATGGGATTCTCCAGGCAAAAATACTGGAGTAGGTTGCCATTTCCTTCTCCAGAGGATTTTCCTGACCCAGGGATCAAACCCAGGTCTCCCACATTGCAAGCAGACACTTTAACCTCTGATCCACCAGGAAAGCCCAACAATATATTCTTATAATTATTACCATACCATTTGTAGTTATTTCTTTAGCTTTGCTCCTACCTATGCCTTTCATGTTTTTACTGGCAAATATTTTATACATAAATTACTGTTTTGCATGTCATGGATCGAATGACATTATATACATGTTATTTTATATAATTGATTTTTACATTAGGTAGAGAGAGTTTGCATTTATGCTGTATTTTATAATATATGATTTATTTCACTGATGCTCTTCATATTTTTGTGTGGATTCAAATTAATATCTGAGTTGGTTGCTTTTAGCCCACAGACTTCTTTAAATATTGCTTGTAAGTTAGAGAGAAACTAGCAANATCTCTCTGCATTCTTGTTTCTCTCTGTTCTTCAGATTGCATAATATCTTATATTATACAATCTTATACAATCTTCAGATTGTATAATATTTAAATTCATTAAATTATTCTTCCACAAGGTGTTTGATGTTTCTTCAGACCCCATGAAGGCTCCTCCCAGATGTCTTCAGTGGTTCTCTCTTGCAAATTAGCGAGCCTCCAATTTATCCTGAATCTTTAGTAATCTAGGAATTTCCTCCCAATTACTTTTCACCTCAACCTTCATTTGTTACGGAGTATCCTTAGTCTTGAAATTCTTTAGGTCCTATTGTAAATTAAATTGGATCATTTGGAAAGAGATTAGGAGCTGTTTTTTTGTTGTTGTTGTTGTTGTTATTTATTTTTAATTTTTTGTCATTGTATATTTGCAAAGAGTCAGACATGATGGAGCAACTTAGCATGCAGCAAAGTTGCTTTACAATGTTGTGTTAGTCTCTGCTGTACAGCAAAGTGAGTCAGCTAATTTTTTGTTTGTATTTTGTCATTGTTTGTTTAGTTGCTAAGTCAGATCTTACACTTTTGTGACCCCATGGACTGTAGCCCACCAGGCTCCTCTGTCCATGGAATTTCCCCAGCAAGAATATTGGTGTGGATAGCCATTTCCTTCTCCAGGGATTCTGCCTGGCCCAAATCAAACCAGTGTCTCCTGCAATGGTTGGCAGATTATTTACTGCTAGCTAAGCCACCAGGAAATCAGCTATACCTATACATATACCCATGGGCTTCCCAGGTGGCTAAGTTGGAAAGAATCTGCCTGCCAATGCAGGAGACACAAGAGACTGTGTTTCCATCCCTGGGTGGGGAAGATCCCCTAGAGGAGGAAATGACAACCCACTATAGTATTTGTGCCTGGAAAATTCCATGTACTGAGGGCTTGGGAGGGAGGGTCACAAAGAATTGGACACAACTGTGCACATTCACACACATACATATATCTACTGTTTTTTAGATTTCTTTCCTGTTTAGGTCCCACAAAACCTTGATTGAGTAGAGTTCCCTGTGCCATACAGTAGGCTTTCTTGGTTGTATGTCCTGTTTCTCACCCCAGATGAAATTGCAGAGCCAAGTCAAAGACTCCGGAAATGGGAACAACATTGTACTTTTCTTAGAGTGACACCCTGTCTTTAATTTTCAATCATTCAATGGGGGAAGGGATGTGGACAATAGCCTGAGGTCTTCTTGGCTTCTTTTATTTGCCATGGAACCATTCACACACATACATATATCTACTGTTTTTTAGATTTCTTTCCTGTTTAGGTCCCACAAAACCTTGATTGAGTAGAGTTCCCTGTGCCATACAGTAGGCTTTCTTGGTTGTATGTCCTGTTTCTCACCCCAGATGAAATTGCAGAGCCAAGTCAAAGACTCCGGAAATGGGAACAACATTGTACTTTTCTTAGAGTGACACCCTGTCTTTAATTTTCAATCATTCAGTGGGGGAAGGGATGTGGACAATAGCCTGAGGTCTTCTTGGCTTCTTTTATTTGCCATGGAACCAATCTTAGAAGTCAGGGAGTGGCTGATTAGAGGCCCAGTGTTCTCATGGTGCTAAGAGTAGGTAGAGGTTCTCTTCTATAAATGGAGGCTGGACAGAAGGAGAGAGCACCATTCTTTCAACCATACAAACTCTGAACTAGGCCTCACCAGTAAGTAATAGGAGAGGCTGAGATATATTGGTGTCTCAATCTTCCCAGGAATAAAGCCCCTAGTTGGGTGCTAGCAGGAGAGGGAGCCCTGTGTTCTTGGATACACTAGTCTGGAGTTTTCATCTTGCTGACAGGTGGCCCAAAGGAGCAGTCTTGGTTTAAATATTACGGACTCTTTTTTTTTTTTAATTAATTTAAACAAACTTTCTTGAATAGATGTCTCTTCATTTTCTGTATCACTTAAAACCATTTATAGAGAACTTATTTTTTCTTTTGTTAAAAATTTTCACCAATTCAATGGGGAGTTGATCTATAGAGCTCCTCATGCTGTCCTGTTATAAACTGCTCTAGTTATAAATTTTTGAACCTCCTTTCTGCAGTCATAGCATTCTAAAAACACAGGCCAAGTATGCTTATGTGAGAATCTGAGTCACCCGCTGATGGAAAGACTTGAAACTACACATTCTTATTGAAAAAGTATTGCATCTTTTTTTCTAATGCAAGGCTCATTTTCCAATCTGGAGAGACATTTTTTCCATTATCTTTTTGACTATGGCTTCATTTCCTTATTGACATTTAAATTTCTATTAAACACTTTAGTAAGACAAATATTTGTATTATGAGAAAATATGGGAGTGACTGTAATCAAATTTAGTAAAGTTTTTTCCAATCATATAAACCACTTGAGCTTTGTATTTTTTTTTCTTTTTTGAATGAAGTGGAAAAGTCATTCCATTTGCTTTCTGTTATTTTTCAAGAAATAATTCCATCATGAGAAAGAAACTAAATGTATCAGACTCATTCAGTCAGTAATTAGTCAAGTCTATTTTTTAAACAGAAGTGAAAGAGGTCTGTGTTACAGATAGACTAAAAATGTCAGAATTCACATAATCTCTCTCTCTCTCTTTTTTTTTCCTCAGAGCTCCAGCTCCAGTGCACCCACTCATAGAATAATCTTCAGGATAAAAATGTTTTATGATGATGGCAAGTTTTCAGTTAGAATACTAAATGCAAGACAATTCAAGAAGTGTCTCATTTTCAATGACTTCAAATGCCAAATGTTTTAAAATGCCAAACATACAGTAAGCACATAAGACTCCAGGATAATTGTATTGTTATTGTTATTTTGCTGCTTTTAAAAAAAATAATGAGGTGTGCAATTCCAAATAGATTTTTTCCAAAACAGCAAACATTTGTACCTTCTCAAAACTTTAATCTGAGTCTTTAGTTGACAAGTTTAGATGGTCTGAGAAAAGCAATAGGACTTATTCACCAAGATAGAGAAATTGCAAAAGCTTTGCTTTTTCATAACAATAACTCAGAAGCCTTTGGAGCTTTCAGTTCTTTTATTAGCTTTTGTTCTTAAAACTGTCGGTCAATAAGTTTAAGTGGTCAAAAACATCACGCAAAGTTGGATGAAAAGAAACAGAGTCACAAAAGAGGAAGTTGTGAGAAGCATTTTTCAGTTTGTCTGATTGTAGATATTGCCATACCTGATTATGCTTTGATTTTTGAAGTGATTCTGCACTTAGAGGAGTTTTATCAGAATAATAAAGAGCTCCTAGATATTCTTTAACCAGATTTATTGACTTTTAATGTTTTGCCGCATTCTTGCCCCTTCCCTTCTCTCTACTTCTCCTCATCTTTATATATTTTTGTTATCTTTTTTTTTAATGTTTTATAATGGAGTATAGTTGATTTAAAATGTATTAGTTTCAGGTATACATCAAAGTGACTCACTTATATATATACATGTATCTATTCTTCATTCTTTTAGCATTCTGGTTGTTATAGAATATTGAGAATTCCCCGGAGCTATCGTCTAAGTCCTTGTTGGTTTATTTAAGATATAATTGTATGTGTTAATCCCAGGCTTCTAAATTATCCCTACCCCAACCTTTCCACTTTGCTAACTATAAGCTTGTTTTCTAAGTCTGGGAGTCTAATTCTGTTTTGTAGACTAAGTTCATTTTTACCATTTTTTTAGATCCCAAATAAGTGAGATCATATATTTGTTTCTCTGATTTGCTTCACTTGGTTTGATAATCCCCAGGTTGATCCATGTCACTACAAATGACATTGATTCATTTTTTTCAATGGCTGAGTAATATTCCATTGTGTGTATATGTGTGTGTGTGTGTGTGTGTGTGTGTGTACACACATACCTTTACTTGTATAGATATTCACCACATCTTCTTTACCAGTCATTTGGTGATGGACATTTTGGTTGGTTGTTCTTTGCAGTACTGTTTACAATAGTCAAGACATGTAAGCAACCCAACCCCCTTGTGTTTGAGAGTACATTGCTCATATTACTTCTTTTTACACAGACTGCATGAGGATGGCAATCCCAAGAGTAAGGCTATTTCCATGTACAACCTCTTTGCAATTACCAGATTCAACAAATTAAATCGATGACATTCTTTCAACTATCCTTCATAATCCATTTGGTTAATTGTCCCAATGATGATCTTTACTCTTCTTTCAGTGAAGAATTACTTAGCCTTCTTCTCTCAGACATTGACATCTTGCCACATAATTTTTTTAAAGGTTTAGTTACAAGAAGGCCTATTTAAATATTTTTCAGGTTAGTAGTTACCAAGGCTGAATAAATAGTTCCTTATTAGTATCACTTAGCCAACTATATGGTTACCAAACCAGCCTTGGGTATTACCTTTCCTCATTTGAATGTATTTCTTTTATATCAAGGACCTAAGATATGCTAAGGAAACCTAGACAACAGAAACAAAAGCTTGTACCAAAATTATGTATGTCCCCATTATGTGAATTTTAGTATGAATATAATTCAAACTCTCTGTTAAACTTGTTAAAGCCACAATGAGAAAATATACATAAACACAGTAAAGATACAACTTTCCTACAAGCATTATTATCATTACTTAAATATACTTGGGCTTCCTTGGTGGCTCAAACGGTAAAGAGTCTGCCCACAATGTGGGAGACCGGGTTCAATTCCTGGGTTGGGAAGATGCCCTGGAGAAGGAAATGGCAGCCCACTCCAATATTCTTGCCTGGAGAATCCCATGGACAGAGGAGCCTGGCGGGCTACAGTCTATGGGGTCACAAAGAGTCGGACACGACTGAGAGACTACCACCACACATAGATATACTTATTTTATTCCCAAATACTCTTTTAAATAACAAAATCAGGATTAATTTCTATACAGGAAACTTCCAATCTTGATACAGAAAGCTTGCCTTGTTATTGTTACAAAGCAGGGGCTCACTGCCCACTGCATAAGAACAGATACTGAGATAATAGTCTTTTGCAGAGAGAAGAGGATTTATTAAAGGGCAGACAAACAAGAGGACAGGGGCAAAGCTAAGATCCTCCATTGAGTGAGATATTTATCTTGGAAGCAAGGAATAGGTGGGCAGAAGGTGGCTCAGAAATGATTGGTAGAAAGGAATTTGTGAGTTTCAAGTGTTTCCTGCACAGGCACCATTGCTTTTTATGCCTCTTCAGGAATCATGTGTGGACATTGGCAGTGAGGGTTCATATGTAACATGAGGCAATCAGGCTGAGATGTCAAAATGTCACCCATTGGATAAGCACATTTTTTCTGTGCAGACTTCAATCAGCTATACTGGTTCCTACCAGTTTCACCCAGATTTGTCATATTACAAGAGGAGGGAGTTTCAAATGCTCCTTCCTTTTCTGCTATTCTATAAAACAAGCTCAAGAATTTCTCTCAGTCACAGAAATGGGGCATGGTTTCAATACAGCATTGCAAAGCAAAGAGATTCTTTTTAAGTAGCCTAGGTAATCTGTTTATTTATTTGACTTGTGGGGTCTTAGTTGCATCACACAGGATCTTTTCTTCTGGCATGCAGGAGCTTTCATTGAGTTTCTCAGGCTTCTCTCTAGCACCTGGGCTTAGTTGCTCTGGGGAATGAGGGATCTTAGTTCCCCAGCTAGGGATTGAATCCATGTTGCCTGCATTGCAAGGCAGATTTTTAACCACTGGACCACTAGGGAAGCTCCACAAATACATACGTTTACCTGAATTTTATTTTGTATGTGAAAGGCAGACAGCTGCTTTTGTAAACGACTTGGCCTATAAGATTTAAAAAACACTATTGATAAAAATATTGTTTAATACTTGGTACTGAATAGTAGTTCATCTCTTTAATATCTTACTCCCTTATACTTTGCCTTATTCCTAATAAGTTTAAATATTCTGAAGTATTGATATTTTCATTCTTTTTTTTTCCCATTATTTCTCCAAATGACTATCCTTACTTTGTTTTCTTTGAACATGCCCTCCTTAATTTAATACCTATAGTTTATCACAGGCCATTCTTTTTATCTATTCCACAATTCTTAAGAAGTGGAAAATTGTTCAAAAGGTTCAGTTTAGATGCCCTTTCCAGAAAGCACATTCCGATATATCCATTTGGAAATAATCTTTTCCCCAATCCTTTTACAATACCTACTCTTCTCAGATAGCTTTGATCTGCCTTGTAGTAAATTTATTGCCATCAACATTGTTCTAAAATTGTACATATTTAAGAATAAATGAATGATTTACATATTTTTAGTCTCATTTGGGCTTGTGTTTCTTGAGAGGAGGGAATTTTTATCGTCTGTGGTGGTGTTCTGTTTTAAACACAATATACACTAAATAAATATATATTTATTTTATTTTATCCCATGGAGTTGTATATACATAAGAATAGGAGACTGCAATGCCTGCCTCCCTGAAGAGTTTTGTCTGCACTTATAGACATACCAGGCAGTGACCTTTGTGATGTGTTTTTAGGCATATTGAAATGGGCGGTTTTGCTTCTTTGCTGGGGCTACCATAACAAAGCACCACTGACTAGGTAGCTTAAACAACAAATTTATTGTCTCAGATTGGAAGTTTAAAGTCCAAGATCAAGCTGTCTGCAGGTTTTGTTTTTTCTTGTAGCCCCGAGGGAAGGATCTCTGCTAGGCTTTTGTTCATAGCTTATAGATGGCTGTCTTCTCCCTGTCTTCACATTGTCATCGTTTTACAGGACACAGATTATATTAGATTTGGTCCTACCCTAAACACTTCATGTGAGGCTTACCAGGTGGTGCAGTGGTAAAGAATCCATCTGCCGATGCAGAAAATGCAAGAGACTTAGGTTCAGTCCCTGAGTCAGGAAGATGCCCTGGAGAAGGAAATGATAATGCGATTCGTATTCTTGTCTGGAGAACCCCATGGACAGAGGAGCCTGGTGGGCTGAGGTCCCTGGGGTTGCAAAGAGCAGGACATGACTGTGTGCTGGGCACACATGCACGCAATCACTTCATTTAAAGCTCCTGTGTCCAAATACAATTCTATTCTGAGGTCCTGGGGCGTTGTGACTTAAATCTATACCTTTAAGGGGTAGAAGGAAACAATGTATTACACAGTAGCATCTGTACAAAAATTCTGTTGCATTTTTATGACTGTATATATTTTTATAAAGATGAATGTTTTGTGTTATAGCTGAACATTGGTGAAAACCACTGGAAATCTGAATGTATATTCATAAATATGTGGCTAGTAAGAGATGCTGCTGGGGAGAACAGGGTTTGAAAATATATACAAGCAAAGAGAAAAGTGTTACAATTTTTAAAAAGCACAAGGATTGGGAATTCCCTTGTGGTCCAGTGGTTTCACTGCCAAGGACCGGAGTTTGATCCCTGGTCAGGGAACTAAGATCCCACAAGCTGTGCAGTACAGCAAAAAACAAACAAAAACACCAAGATTCTAAATCTCTGGAGGAAGAGAAAAGTGTTCCATATAATTTGTAAAATGGCACAGAACATAAAAATGAGAAATGTGAGCACTAGATACAACTTAATGATCAAATTTACCTAGGGATGAACCAGGCTCGACTGTTAACTCCATGTTCATTAGATATTCTAGTTGTAATATAGCAAAAATAGGAGAGCCCAAACTGTGAGACATTTTTGGATATGTTAATAGCAGATATCTTGGTCTCCCTGCTTGAGAACTCCCTGAGTGAAACAATAGCCCTGTTTTTTACATAATAGAACGTGTTTTCTCTCGAGGGATGATGTCAATGACGGTCAAGTCAAAAAAATTCCCAAAAAAGTAAAATGTGACTCTGGCCACTTAATTCTCTGTTTATATAATTCCAAATGAAGCACAGAAATCCTTGACTTTACTTTGGAATAAACTGCATATTTTATTTAGGGACTGATTACTCTGTTGATAACTTTTTCAAATCAGTCTTCAGACTCCAGCTTCTTTCCCCCTAAGGATTGTTTTTAGCACCAATTTGTTGCTCATTAGCACCTCTGTCAAAGGGTAAATACAGGAAATAAAAGAAGATGAAACAATCAATTCAGTCCTTTTTATGGACTCATAAAAACATTTAATGAAAGGCAATGCTGAATTTTATAGGATGGATAAAAGTAAATGGTGGTTTTCAAAAATTACTTCTTTTAAAATTGTAATGAGCAGCTTATTTTTTTTATATATTGGAAGAAAAAATTATGAGGAAAAAAATCATGCTAAAGCCCACTATGTTCATTCCAAAAGCAATAGTACTAATTACAGCTTCTGAAGGTATATAAAGTCATTCATTATTATTGAGATTACTGTGAGTGACTAAGCACAGCACTTAGAAAATGTGATAGCATTTAGAAACAGATTAATGTGACTTTTTCCTAAAGTGATAAAAATAACATAAAGCTATTTACATGTTTGCATCTTACCTGTTACATCTTTAGTTCACTTACTCCATTTTCAAATTTTAGGAAATTTGGGCCATGTTGAAACTCATAGAAGTATCCCCCTATAAATTATGTCCCCCTGTGTATTATGTTGTGTGCTAAGTTGCTTCAGGAGTGTCTGACTCTTTGTGATCCTATGGACTGGAGCCTGCCAAGCTTCTCTGTCCATGGATTCTCCAGGCAAGAATACTGGAGTGGGGTGCCATTTCCTTCTCCAGGATATCTTCCTGACCCAGAGACTGAACCCATGTCTCTTATGTGCTGCACTGGCAGGAGGTTTCTTTACTATTAGCACCACCTGGGAAGCTCTTCATCCATTCATGTGGACACTAATTGGAAGACCAGGAATTTGGGTAGCTTAAAAGAGTCATAGTTACACCTGCCATAACGTTCTGCAAGGACTTTTCCTTGGAGAATTGTGTGGTTCTGTGACCAGTTGCCATGTACTGAATTTCTGTGATAGCAAACAGTTACATTTCCACACTTTGCTTCTCTGAAAATACTATTGGCACTATTTTTTTTCCCCTCACAATGGCAAATTGACTTACAAAAGACTCATGGAGACTTCTATCCACAGTGAATTAAAGAGAAATCAAATTTGACTATAAAGTTCTTTTGATATACAAAGTAAGCTTTAAGAGAAATTTGAAGTTTGGAATGAAATATTGCCCAGCATATTTTGATAAGTATCTTGGAAGCTAAGCAGATTACTTTTAAAAAATAAAGAAAAAGTCTATCATAAATTGATAAAAGATACTTCAGGAGATAACTTTTTTCATACTACTGAGATGATGATCCAACTTTTAATGGTTTTCACTCCTCTTGCATCCACAGGCAATTTTCCCTACAGCTGTCCTCTACTGCTGAAAGTAATTTTACTTGAATAGTAGAGTAACTGTGAACAGTTTTATAGTGCTATTGTGTTCAGAAATTGTTTTGAATGTTACTTGTATAAACTCATTAATCTCCTCAACAAGGAAGATGCTATTCTTTTAAATATGAGAAAACTAAGGCAGAGAGTTGAATAGCTTGTCTAATAGTGCCTTGAGAGATAACAGAAGGTCCCCACCTACACTTCATTTTTTTTCACCCACTCTTTTTTTCTTTAATTGTAGGGAAATACACATAACAAAACTTTACCATCTCAATCATTTTGAAGTGTACAGTTCAGTAATATTAGGTACCTTTACATTGTTGTAAGGACTTCCCTGGTAGCTCAGACGGTAAAGCGTCTGTGTATAATGCGGGAGACCCGGATTCGATCCCTGGGTCGGGAAGATCCCCTGGAGAAGGGAATGGCAATCCACTCCAGTACTCTTGCCTGGAGAATCCCACGGACTTCTCTGTCCATGGGGTTGCAAAGAGTCGGACACGACTGAGCGACTTCACTTCACTTCACTTACATTGTTGTGAAGCCAATCTTCAGAAGTCTTTTTATCTTAAAAAACCAACTCTATACCCTTTAAACAACAACTCTTCTTTCCTTTCTCCCCAGAGTCCTTGCAATATTCATTCCATTTTCTGTCATGAATTTGATTGCTCTAGGTACAGAATATGCGTGGAAATGTATTTGTCTTTTTGTGATGGGCTAATTAAATTAGCATAATAACCTCAAGTTTCACACATATCATAGTATTTGTCAGAATTTCTTTCCTTTTTAAAGCCAAATGATAATAAATGCATAAATATACCATTTTTAACTTATCCTCTCATCCATAGTGAAAGTTGCTCAGGCATGTCCGACTCTTTGTGACTCCATGGACTATATAGTCCATGGAATTCTCCAGGCCATAATACTGGAGTGAGTAGCCTTTCCCTTCTCCAGGGTATCTTTCCAACTGAGAGACCAAACCCAGGTCTCCCACATTGCAGGTGGATTCTTTACCAGTTGCGCCACAAGGGAAGCCCAAGAATATTGGAGTGGGTAGCCTATCCCTTCTCCAGTGGATCTTCCCAACCTAGGAATAGAACCAGGGTATCCTGCATTGCAGGTGGATTTTTTTACCAACTGAGTTATTGGGTAGCTTCCCTTGTGTCTTAGCTGGTAAAGAATCCACCTGCAATGCAGGAGAACTGGGTTCAATCCCTGGGTTGGAAAGATCCACTGGAGAAGGAAAAGGCTACAAACTCCAGTATTCTGGCCTAGAGAAATCCATGGACTAGTCCATGGCATCACAAAGAGTCAGACAATATTGAGTGAGTTTCACTTCACTTCACTTCTCTTTACCAGTTGAGCCACAAGGGAAGCCCAAGAATATTGGAGTGGGTAGCCTATCCCTTCTCCAGTGGATCTTCCCGACCTAGGAATAGAACCAGGGTATCCTGCATTGCAGGTGGATTTTTTTACCAACTGAGTTATTGGGTAGCTTCCCTTGTGTCTTAGCTGGTAAAGAATCCACCTGCAATGCAGGAGAACTGGGTTCAATCCCTGGGTTGGAAAGATCCACTGGAGAAGGAAAAGGCTACAAACTCCAGTATTCTGGCCTAGAGAAATCCATGGACTAGTCCATGGCATCACAAAGAGTCAGACAATATTGAGTGAGTTTCACTTCACTTCACTTCACTTCACTCATCCATAAATGAATACTTGGTCTTCCTCTCAATCAATTCAGTCATTCAGTGGTGTCCAACTCTTTGTGACCCCATGGACTGCAGCACATCAGGCCTCTCTGTCCATCACCAACTCCCAAAGCTTACTCAATGAAATTTGAAGTTTGGAATGAAATATTGCCCAGCATATTTTGATAAGTATCTTGGAAGCTAAGCAGATTACTTTTAAAAAATAAAGAAAAAGTCTATCATAAACTGATAAAAGATACTTCAGGAGATAACTTTTTTCATACTACTGAGATGATGATCCAACTTTTAATGGTTTTCACTCCTCTTGCATCCACAGGCAATTTTCCCTACAGCTGTCCTCTACTGCTGAAAGTAATTTTACTTGAATAGTAGTAGTAACTGTGAACAGTTTTATAGTGCTATTGTGTTCAGAAATTGTTTTGAATGTTACTTGTATAAACTCATTAATCTCCTCAACAAGGAAGATGCTATTCTTTTAAATATGAGAAAACTAAGGCAGAGAGTTGAATAGCTTGTCTAATAGTGCCTTGAGAGATAACAGAAGGTCCCCACCTACACTTCATTTTTTTTCACCCACTCTTTTTTTCTTTAATTGTAGGGAAATACACATAACAAAACTTTACCATCTCAATCATTTTGAAGTGTACAGTTCAGTAATATTAGGTACCTTTACATTGTTGTAAGGACTTCCCTGGTAGCTCAGACGGTAAAGCGTCTGTGTATAATGCGGGAGACCCGGATTCGATCCCTGGGTCGGGAAGATCCCCTGGAGAAGGGAATGGCAATCCACTCCAGTACTCTTGCCTGGAGAATCCCACGGACTTCTCTGTCCATGGGGTTTTTTTTTTCTTTAATTGTAGGGAATACACATAACAAAACTTTACCATCTCAATCATTTTGAAGTGTACAGTTCAGTAATATTAGGTACCTTTACATTGTTGTGAAGCTGACCTTCAGAAGTCTTTTTATCTTAAAAAACCAACTCTATACCCTTTAAACAACAACTCTTCTTTCCTTTCTCCCCAGAGTCCTTGCAATATTCATTCCATTTTCTGTCATGAATTTGATTGCTCTAGGTACAGAATATGGGTGGAAATGTGTTTGTCTTTTTGTGATGGGCTAATTAAATTAGCATAATAACCTCAAGTTTCACACATATCATAGTATTTGTCAGAATGTCTTTCCCTTTTAAAGCCAAATGATAATAAATGCATAAATATACCATTTTTAATTTATCCTCTCATCCATAGTGAAAGTTGCTCAGTCATGTCCGACTCTTTGTGACTCCATGGACTATATAGTCCATGGAATTCTCCAGGCCATAATACTGGAGTGAGTAGCCTTTCCCTTCTCCAGGGTATCTTTCCAACTGAGAGACCAAACCCAGGTCTCCCACATTGCAGGTGGATTCTTTACCAGTTGCGCCACAAGGGAAGCCCAAGAATATTGGAGTGGGTAGCCTATCCCTTCTCCAGTGGATCTTCCCAACCTAGGAATAGAACCAGGGTATCCTGCATTGCAGGTGGATTTTTTACCAACTGAGTTATCGGGTAGCTTCCCTTGTGTCTCAGCTGGTAAAGAATCCACCTGCAATGCAGGAAAACTGGGTTCAATCCCTGGGTTGGAAAGATCCTCTGGAGAAGGAAAAGGCTACAAACTCCAGTATTCTGGCCTAGAGAAATCCATGGACTAGTCCACGGCATCACAAAGAGTCAGACAATATTGAGTGAGTTTCACTTCACTTCACTTCACTCATCCATAAACGAATACTTGGTCTTCCTCTCAATCAATTCAGTCACTCAGTAGTGTCCAACTCTTTGTGACCCCATGGACTGCAGCACATCAGGCCTCTCTGTCCATCACCAACTCCCAAAGCTTACTCAAACTCATGTCCATTGGGTCTGTGATGCCATCCAACCATCTCATCCTCTGTCATCCCCTTCTCCTTCTGCCTTCATCTTTCCAAGCATCAGAGTCTTTTCCAATGAGTCAGTTCTTTGCATCATGTGGCCAAAGTATTGGAGCTTTAGCTTCAGCATTAGTCCTTCCAGTGAATATTCAGGACTGATTTCCTTTAGGATGGACTGGTTGGATCTCCTTGCAGTCCAAGGGATTCTCAAGAGTCTTCTCAAACACCACAGTTCAAAAGCATCAATTTTTCAGCCCCCAGCTTTCTTTATGGTCCAACTCTCACGTCCATACCTGTCTACTGGTAAACCATAGCATTGACTATACGGACCTTTGTTAGCAAAGCAATGGTTTGCCTCTACCTCTTGGCTATCGTGAATGCTGCTGAGAACCTGGCTGTTCAATTCTCTTTGAGACTCAGCTTTCAATTCTTTTAGCAATATATGTCCCCCAAAATGGAATTGTATGGGGTCGCAAAGATTCAGACACGACTGAGTGACTGAACTGAACTGATGGGAATTCTGCCACTTATTTTTTGAATAACCACCATATTGTTTACCATAGCAGCTTTAGGATTTTACACCCCCACCAACAAGGCACAAGAGTTCCAGTTTCTCCATATCCTTACCAGTGCTTCCTATTTTGTGCTTTTTATTTCAAGTAGCCATCTTTTAAAGATATAAGTAGTGTCTTATTGTAGTTATGGTTTGCATTTTCCTGACAAGTGATGTTGAGCATGTTTTTCTGTGCCAGTTATTCACTTGTATATATATTTTGAAGAAATATCATTTCAAGTCCTTTGCCTAGTTTTTACTCAGCTTGTTTGTTATTGTTGAATTGTAGGAGTTCTTTTTATTTTCTTAACACCAATCCCTTATCAAACAGGATTTGCAAGTGTTTTCTCTCATTCCATAATTTGCCTTTTCACTCTCTGTTGGCTGTGTTCCTTGATGCACTGGAGTTTTTATCTTGATGCAATCCATTGTGTCTGTTTTTCTTTTGTGGCCTGTGTCTCTGAATTCACTCATGCATGTCTTAACTACTAAATCTTCTCTTGCCTGTTGGTAAAATTTAAGTGTTCAAGCAATGGCTGATAAATTGACAAGAAGCATTTTTCCCTTTCCTGAGAACTGACCTTGACCAACTAATCCTGAAATAAGGTGAACACTGCTTATTCCCTCCTGCTAAAACCATATAAAGAATTTCACCCTCCCTTGCCAAGTTGGAAGCTCATTCAGATTTGGGAAGAAGTATTTGAGCCTGATTTGATCCTGAACAGTCTGATTCTAAAATTGGTTTTCTTAATCACTGTATCCACTGTACTCCTATCTGTATTCAGCATTGAAAAAAATATTGACTCTATTAACTGAAAAACCTAATATTTAAAAAAAATATATGAAGATGCAGCTAGATTCTTAAATTTGTATTTATAGCAAATGTTAAAGCAGAAATGTTTAATTCAAATATGTATACAACTCTATTAAAATAAGAAAACAGTTCCAATTCTTTGACATCCACTTATTTTTTGAATAACCACCATATTGTTTACCATAGCAGCTTTAAAATTTTATACCCCCACCAACAAGGCAAAAGAGTTCCAGTTTCTCCATATCCTTACCAGTGCTTCCTATTTTGTGCTTTTTATTTCAAGTAGCCATCTTTTAAAGATATAAGTAGTGTCTTATTGTAGTTATGGTTTGCATTTTCCTGACAAGTGATGTTGAGCATGTTTTTCTGTGCCAGTTATTCACTTGTATATATATTTTGAAGAAATATCATTTCAAGTCCTTTGCCTAGTTTTTACTCAGCTTGTTTGTTATTGTTGAATTGTAGGAGTTCTTTTTATTTTCTTAACACCAATCCCTTATCAAACAGGATTTGCAAGTGTTTTCTCTCATTCCATAATTTGCCTTTTCACTCTCTGTTGGCTGTGTTCCTTATGCACTGGAGTTTTTATCTTGATGCAATCCATTGTGTCTGTTTTTCTTTTGTGGCCTGTGTCTCTGAATTCACTCATGCATGTCTTAACTACTAAATCTTCTCTTGCCTGTTGGTAAAATTTAAGTGTTCAAGCAATGGCTGATAAATTGACAAGAAGCATTTTCCCTTTCCTGAGAGTTGACCTTGACCAACTAATCCTGAAATAAGGTGAACACTGCTTATTCCCTCCTGCTAAAACCATATAAAGAATTTCACCCTTCCTTGCCAAGTTGGAAGCTCATTCAGATTTGGGAAGAAGTATTTGAGCCTGATTTGATCCTGAACAGTCTGATTCTAAAATTGGTTTTCTTAATCACTGTATCCACTGTACTCCTATCTGTATTCAGCATTGAAAAAAATATTGACTCTATTAACTGAAAAACCTAATATTTAAAAAAAATATATGAAGATGCAGCTAGATTCTTAAATTTGTATTTATAGCAAATGTTAAAGCAGAAATGTTTAATTCAAATATGTATACAACTCTATTAAAATAAGAAAACAGTTCCAATTCTTTGACAGTTACTGTGGATCTTCACAGGGCTCCCTTTGTGACTCAGATGGTAAACAATCCTCGTGCAATGCCAAAGACCCAAAATACACTAATGTATGAGAGAATCTGAAGCTGATTCATGCCTCAGAGCTCTGACTCTGTGTTTAATTTCCCTTTGGAGTAAATTCCCCAACTCATCATTCAGATATAGTAGCAAATAAGCATAATAAATATATGGTTTGCAATGACTAGCTATGAACTCCTCCTCTATTTCTTACTATAAAAGCATGCATTAGAATTTTTTGTTTTAATTTGATGTTTTAAAACATTTTGTATCTACTAAACACTCAGTAGTATTATTGGAGGTAGTAACATTAGCAGAGTGAACATTTTTAAAATTTCCAGTGTGCATACATTTGATATTAAAATACAATTTTAAGGAAATAAAAGTGAAAATAGGTAATTCTAAGTCAGTTTACCCTGAAAAGGTCCTAAATAAAATATGCCCAAGCTTAATGTATCACACTTAAATATTAATTTAATAGTATTTGTATTTTTCTTGAAACTTATGAAAAGAACATGGATATATATTTTACATGTTAAGAGGTAAAAGGTTGAAAAACATGATTGAAAACTTTTTCACAATGCACATTCTAATTCCTATATCGGAGACATGTAGTACACATGAAGATATTAGGCTGTCATTGCACAGAATTTTATCAATATCGCTCACAGCATCAGTGACTTCACACCAACCCTGTAGAATAAGAAATGCACATAGTTCATCTAAACTACTTACGCAAAACAAAATCACACACACCAAAAGATGTTCCCTTAAAATAACCCCTCAACTTTTACTGCTTCCGTGGTGTCTCCAAGACACCACAGTAAAGAATTCATTTGCAATGTAGGAGACCTGGGTTTGATCCTACCCACTCCAGTATTCTTGCTTGGAGAATTCCATGGACAGAAGAGCCTGGCAGGCTACAGTTTGTAGGTTCGCAAATAGAACTGACCAACTAACACATTTACACTTTTCACCTTTTGCTAATAAAACATTTTCATCAGTTCAATTAAGTCACTCAGTTGTGTCCAACTATTTGAGACCCCATGGACGGCAGCACGCCAGGCTTCCCTGTCCATCATCAACTCCCGGAGTTTACTCAAACTCATGACCATTGAGTCAGTGATGCCATCCAACCATCTCATCCTCTGTCAACCCCTTCTCCTCCCACCTTCAGTCTTTCCAGTGAGTCAGTTCTTTGCAGCAGGTGGCCAAAGTATTGGAGTTTCAGCTTCAGCATCAGTCCTTCCAGTGAATATTAACGACTGATTTCCTTTAGGATGGACTGGTTGGATCTCCTTGCTGTCCAAGAGACTCTTAAGAGTCTTCTCCAACACCACAGTTCAAAAACATCAATTCTTTTACACTCAGCTTTCTTTAGTGTTGAACTCTCACATCCATACATGATCACTGGAAAAACCATAACTTTAACTAGATGGACCTTTGTTGACATAGTAATGTCCCTGCTTTTTAATATGTTGTCTAATTTTGTCATAACTTTTCTTCCAAGGAGCAAGCATCTTTTAATTTCATGGCTGCAGTCACCATCTGCAGTGATTTTGGAGCCCCTCAAAATAAAGTCTGTCACTGTTTCCATTGCTTCCCCATCTATTTGATATGAAGTGATGGGACTGGATGACATGATCTTAGTTTTCTGAATGTTGAGTTTTAAGCCAACGTTTTTACTCTCCTATTTCATTTTCATCAAGAGACTTTTTAGTTCGTCTTTGCTTTCTACCAAAACTGTGGTGGCCTCTGCATATCTGACGTTATTAATATTTCTCACAGCATCTTGATTCTAGCTTGTGCTTCCTCTAGCCCAGCGTTTCTCATGATGTACTCTGCATAAAAGTTAAAAAAGCAGGATGACAATATACAGCCTTGACATACTCCTTTCCCAATTTAGAACCAGGCTGTTGTTCCATGTCCAATTCTAACTGTTGTTTCTTGACCTACATACAGATTTCTCAGAAGGCAGGTCAGGTGGTCTGGTATTCCCATCTGTTGAAGAATTTTCCACAGTTTGTTGTCATCCACAGTCAAAGACTTTGGCATAGTCAATAAAGCAGAAGTAGATGTTTCTCTGGAACTCTCTGGATTTTTCAGTGATCCAACAGAGCCAATGAATGTTGGCAATTTGATCTCTGGTTCCTCTGCCTTTTCTAAATCCAGCTTGAACATCTGGAACTTCATAGTTTATGTACTTTTGAGCCTGGCTTGAAGAATTTTTAGCATTACTTTGCTAGCGTGTGAGATGAGTGCAATTGTGTGGTAGTTTGAGCATTCTTTGGCATTTTCTTCAGTAAGAAGTAATTGAAATAACTTTAAACATTTAGATTTACCTTTAGCAATATTAATAAGTCACTCTGTAAATCAGTTTAGGTGCCTTAGTATAATAAATATCTACAAATATTATATCAGAAATAACACTGCCCTTTCTGTTTCTACTCTTTTTGTGGATTCCATCTTCAACAAAGATCTAGCATGAAGTTCCTTCATCTGAACTCTTTCCTTAAAAACAAGAGCATTTTTAAAGTATGGACTCTTGATTGTTAATGGTTTCAGAGTTCATTTGAAAAATAAAATATATAATTTATGTTTACTTGTGTTTTGAAGTTTCATCTTGAAGAGGACTCTTTTTCTTGAACTTAAACTTAGTTAAAAATTTGGCCAATAATTATTGGTAGGTAACTTTCTGTAATTCTCATCAGAAGACCTCAGATCCAGCCCCAGCTCGGCTCTCAACTATTCATGTAACAATTTCCCTCTGCCTCCACATTCCCCAATCATTAAATGAGTGCAGCAGTAACAGATTTCCTATCCACTTTATATATAGCTATAGATATTGAAAGTCTAACATGTGCTGAGATATTATAGGTATTACCTCCATTTTACAAATACATCAGAGTTCAACCAAGGTTAGTTGGTTATTTCATAGGACAGTCAGACTTTGTAGATCTTTCTGTTTCCAAATTCCCTTCCCACAGGGTTATGTCTTTCCTATGGTTATGTGGGTCCACTGAGCCAGTAATATCGTTAGCACTTTGTAAAATAAAATTCTTGGTGGGCCAAATGACCAACACCTTTCCTTCTGCACTTTTCTGAAAGGCACTCACCTAGAGCTGGATGTCCTGAAATGTGAAGTCAAGTGGGCCTTAGGAAACAGTACTACAAACAAAGCTGGCAGAGGTGATGGAATTCTAGCTGAACTATTTTAAGAGAATAAAAATATCATCAAAATACAGTGAAAGAGCTTTGGAGTAGGGATTTTAAAATATGCTATGCTGCTGCTAAGTCACTTCAGTCGAGTCTGACTCTTTGCGACCCCACAGACAGCAGCCCACCAGGCTCCCCCATCCCTGGGATTCTCGAGGCAAGAACACTGGAGTGGGTTGTCATTTCCTTCTCCAATAAAATATGCATTAGTTTCTTATGTCTGTCCTGAAAATTTAATACAGAATTGACTGAAAACAACATGTGTTTATAAAATTTTAGAGGTCAAATGTTTAAAACAATTTTGCTGGATTGGAGTCAAGGTGTCTGCAAAGTCTGACTCCTCCTGGGGGCCCTAGGGGAAAGGCAACTTCCTTGCCCTTGTATAGCTTTTAGAGCTATATTCCCCATGGTCCTTGGTTCATGTTGCTTACTCCAGTATTGAAAGCCAAGAGAAATAGCATCTTGCTTCTGTAGTCACATGGTCTTAAGTGCCAAAACACCTAGTGTCTGCTTCTCTTTAGCACTGTAGGAGAGAAAAAATTGTGGCTTCAGAATGTCTCTTTGGCATGTATATAATTTTGCACAAAAAAGAATCGAAGCCCAAAAGGCTCAGAGAGAAACTTCGTTCCTTCCCCTCATTGCCTAAAAGATCTTAGAGGGCCTGTTCCTGGAATAAAGCTGTCACCTGAGATATGTATAAAGAATATAAGCTGCTTGTGGTGGAGGAAACAGAATCTAGAGCTCAGGGCCCATCCTGTGTCCCATTATCTCTGTAGGGTCCAGCAAACACTTGTTCACTCAACTTTTGCTTTTCCATCTTCTGATGAATTGACTTCCTCCCATTTGAAGTCCCAAACCACTACCTTCAACATTCTATTTTGTGTTTTACTCAAGATGATATTTAAGATGAAGGTTTTGGCCATTTTGACAGGTTACTTTTCCTGAGTCTCTCTCGTGTGTTTGTCATTGTTATTTAGTCGCTAAGTCTTGTCCCACTCTTTTGTGACCTCATAGGTTGTAGCCCGTCAGGCTCCTCTTCCATGGGGTTTTCCCAGAGAGAATACTGCAGTGGATAGCCATGTCCTCCTCCAAGGGATCTTACTGACCCAGAGATCCAACCTGTGTCTCTTGGATTACAGGTAGATTCTTTACCACTGAGTCACCAGGGAAGCCCTTACATGAGTTTAATTCAGGTCAATTTAATTTAGACTGTCCAGAGGAACTTAGAAGGGTAGAGGAAAAATTCTCTTCTTCCGAACAGAAACCTTGTGATTATATCATACCCAGGTGGACAATACAGGAAAATCTCCCTGTTTCAAGATCCTTAATCACATCTGCAAAATCTTTTCCCATTTAATGTAGCATTCACAGGTTCTGATGATTAGGAAATGGGTATCTTTGGGGGCCATTGTTCAACCTACCAGCCCCTAACTGTGTCACACTGCACTGTAAATACTTATCAGTCTTCTTCACTGTCTTTCATTAATGTTTCCTACACTTAGCATAGTATCAAACACTTAGGAAGTGCTTGAAGTACTTTGACATTTTTAAGATATGTATGTATTCCTTCCATCACAGGGCATTCTGTCATATCCTTGCTACAGTCACAATTGCTAAAGATAAATAAACAGCAATGAAAACACCACTTTGAAATAATACTTCTGCTTTAAGTACTCAAACCTAGATGATTTCTATAAGCATTTGCTTCATTTACTTATTTTTTTTAAAAGTATTTAAAGTAAAATGAATATGTTGGAATCAGATCAGTAAAACAAACAAGATCAACACCAATGTCGTATCTCTCAGTGCCATTGCTGGTTTCTCAAGTGGTTTGTTTTCCAGCATTTTAACTTCCTAAACACAATAAACTTGAAAGTGTGAAACTTGTCTCAAGGTTAGGGAAATTAAGAGAGTGAATTATTTACTTATTATGGAGAGCCTACAGCTAGAGTTAAATCTCTAAATCTGTCACAGTAAGAACATAATGATGAGGATGCATTCCCATGGAGATTACCCATGATGCTAGATCCCATCCTTCATTCTTAGAGTGACTAAAATCCCTTTGAAGATGGTCATTTCTCTTCTGCAACTTTTGTCCTGTGATTTTGAGTCTGCAAACAGATCATTTATGTATTCCTCTATCGCTAGAATCAGAGATGGGGAGATAATATAACAATGGTAATATTCAATATCAAAAATAGTATAATATCACAGTAATAATGATATCAACTAAGCTGGGGGGAGTTTGCACTGTTTAGAACATCCATATTTTCCCTGTGTCCAGTCTCTTATAGCCATCTTTCTACTATCTGTTTATATAAGTTATACTTTTATTTTTTATATTTCATGTATATGTCATATTGTTCACTGACTTATTTTCCTTAACCTAATACCCTCAAGCTCCATCCATGTTGTTGCAAATGGTAGGATTTTCCTTTTATGATGGCTGAATAAAATTTTTCTTTGTGTGTGTGTGTGTGTGTATAAAATATATACCATACCTTCTTTATTAATTAATCCATTCACAGACACAGATTGGCTGTTGTGAATAATGCCACAGTAAACATGGGAGTTCAATTATCTTTTTGATATCTTGTTTTTATTTCATTGAATATATATCCAGATATGGGATGGTTGGATCATATGGTAGTTTTAATTTTGTGGGGGACCTCTGTACTATTTTACATAGTGGCTGAAAAAATTTACATTCCTATCAGCACTGCACAAAGCTTTCCTTTTCTATACATCTTTGCTAACACTTGTTATCTCTTCTCTTGATAATTAGGTATTCTAATGGAGAAGAGAGTAACAGAGAATAGTATGGTCATATGGCATCAATGATGCAATGGACATGGACTAGAGCAACCTCCAGGGGATGGTGAGGGACAGGAAGGCCTGGCATGCTGTGGTCCATGAGGTTGCACAGAGTCAGACACAACTTGGTTACTGAACAGCAATAACAACAGGTATGCAATGATATCTCACTGTAATTTTTGATTACATTTTTCTAATGATTAGTGATGTTGGGCATCTTCTCATATACATCTTGACCATTTGTATGTCTTCTTTGGAAACATATTTGGTTCTCTGCCACTTTATTTCTTTTATTTTTTAATTATTTTTTTATTGAAGTATAATTGCTTTACAGATTTTTGTTGTTTTCTCTCAAACCTCAACATGAATCAGCCATTGATATACGTATATACCCTCCCGTTTGAACCTCCCTCCCATCTCCCTCCCCATCCTACCCCTCTAGGTTGACACAGAGCCCCTGTTTGAGTTTCCTGAGCCATACAGCAAATTCCCATTCACTGTTTATTTTACATACGGTAATGTAAGTTTCCATGTTACTCTTTCCATATGTCTCACCCTCTCCTCTCCTCTCCCCATGTCCACAAGTCTACTCTCTATGTCTGTTTCTCCATTGCTGCCCTGTAAATAAACTCTTCAGTACCATTTTATTAGATTCTGTACACTTGCGTTGAAAAAGTGAAAGTGAAAGTGAGGTAGCTCAGTTGTGTCTGACTCTTTGTGACCCCATGGACTGCAGCCCACCAGTCTCCTCAGTCCATGAGATTTTCCAGGCAAGAATCCTGAAATGGGTTGCCATTTACCTTCTCCAGTGGATCTTCCCCACCCAGGGATCGAACCCAGGTCTCCCGCATTGCAAGCAGACACTTCTACCGTCTGAGTCACAAGGGAAGTTCTCTTGGAGTGGTAGCCTTTCCCTCCTCCAGGGGATCTTCCCAACCCAGGGATTGAACCCAGGTATCTTGTATTGCAGGCAAATTCTTTACCAGCTGAGCCACAAGGGAAGCACATATGTATTAGAATATAATATTTATCTTTCTCTTTCTGACTTCATTTACTCTATATAATAGGTTCTAGGTTCATCCACCTCATTAGAACTGACTCAGAGGTGTTCTTTTTAATGGCTGAGTAATATTCCATTGTGTATATGTATCACAAAGTCTTTATCCATTTTTATGTTGATGGACATCTAGGTTGTTTCCATGTTGTAGCTTGAAGTTCTCTTGGAGTGGTAGCCTTTCCCTCCTCCAGGGGATCTTCCCAACCCAGGGATTGAACCCAGGTATCTTGTATTGCAGGCAAATTCTTTACCAGCTGAGCCACAAGGGAAGCACATATGCATTAGAATATAATATTTATCTTTCTCTTTCTGACTTCATTTACTCTATATAATAGGTTCTAGGTTCATCCACCTCATTAGAACTGACTCAGAGGTGTTCTTTTTAATGGCTGAGTAATATTCCATTGTGTATATGTATCACAAAGTCTTTATCCATTTTTATGTTGATGGACATCTAGGTTGTTTCCATGTTGTAGCTATTTAAATAGTGCTGCAATTAATAATGGGATACCATGGTTTGTATAATGGGATAAAATTTTGGTTTGTTCAGGATATACACCTAGGAGTGCGATTGCTGGGTCATATGGTGTTTTTATTCCCAGTTTTTTAAGTAATATCTATACTGTCTTCCACAGTGGCTGTATCAATTTACATTCCCATCAACAGTGCAAGAGCATTCAGTTTTCTCCATACCCTCTCCAGCATTTATTGTTTGTAGACTTTAATGATAGCCATTCTGACTGCTTTGAGGTGATATCTCAACACAGTTTTGATTTGTATTTCTCTAATAATGAATGATGTTGAGCATCTTTTCATGTGGTTGTTATATATCTGTATGTCTTCTTTGGAGAAATGCCTGTTTAGGTATTTTTCCCACTTTTTGATTGGGTTGTTTGTTTTTCTGGTATTGAGTAGTATGAGCTGCTTGTATATTTTAGAAGTTAAACTTTTGTCAGTAGTTCCATTTGCTATTATTTTCTCCCATTCTGCAGGTTGTCTTTTCACTTTGCTTAATGTTTCCTCTGCTGTGCAAACTTTTAAGTTTAATTAGGTCCCATTTGTTTACTTTTGTTTTTATTTTCATTACTCTAGGAGATAGGTCATGGAGGATCTTGATTTGATTTATGTCATCAAGTGTTCTGCCAGTGTTTTCCTCTAAGGGTTTTATAGTTTCTGGTCTTACATTTAGATCTATAATCCATTTTAAGTTTATATTTGTGTACGGTATTAGGAAATATTCTAATTTCATCCTTTTTCATGTAGCTGTCCAGCTTTTCCAGCACCATTTATTGGAGAGGCTGTCTTTACTCCTTTGTATATTCTTGGCTCCTTTGTCAAAAATAAGGTACACATATGTGCATGGGTTTATTTCTGGGATTTCTATCTTGTTCCATTTGTCTATTTCTGTTTTTGTGCCAGTACCATACTGTCTTGATGACTCTAGCATTGTAGTATAATCTGAAGTCAGAAAGGTTGATTCTTCCAGGTCCATTCTTCTTTCTCAAGACTGCTTTGGCTATTCAGGGTCTTTTGTGTTTCCATATGAATTTTGAAATTTTTTTTCTAGTTACATGAAAAATGTCTTTGGTAATTTGATAGGGATTGCATTGAATCTGTAGATTGCATTGAGTAGTATAGTCATTTTCTCAATATTGATTCTTCCTACCCAGCAACATGGAATATCTCTCCATCTGTTTATGTCATCTTTGATTTCTTTCATTAGTATCTTATAATTTTCTGTGTACACTTCCTTTGTTTCCTTAGGTAAGTTTATTCCTGGATAGTTAATTATTTTTGTTGCAGTGGTGAATGGGATTGATTCCTTAATTTCTCTTTCTTATTTTTCATTGTTAGTATATAGAAATGCAAGTAATTTCTGTGTATTGATTTTGTATCCTGCAACTTTGCTAAATTAACTGATTAACTCTAGCAAATTTCCAATACTATCTTTAGGGCTTTTTATGTACAGAATCATGTCATCTGCAGAAAGTAAGAGCTTTACTTCTTCTTTTCCAATCTGGATTCCTTTTATTTCTTTTTCTTCTCTGATTGCTATGCTAGGACTTCCAAAACTATGTTGAATAATATTAGTGAAAGTGGACACTCTTGTCTTGTTCCTGATCTTAGGGTGAATGCTTTCAGTTTTTCACCATTGAGAAAAATGTTTGCTGTAGGCTTATTGTATAGGGCCTTTACTATGTTGAGGTAGGTTTCTTCTATGCCCATTTTTTAAGAGTTTTAATTATACATGGTGCTGAATTTTGTCAAAGGCTTTTTCTGCATCTATTGAAATTATCATATGGTTTTTACCTTTCAATTTGTTAATATGATGTATCACATTGATTGATTTGTGTATATTGAACAATCCTTGCATCCCTGGAATAAACGCAACTTGATCATGGTGTATGAGCTTTTTGATATGTTGGTGAATTCTGTTTACTAAAATTCTCTCAAGGATTTTTACATCTATGTTCATCAGTGATATTGGTCTGCAGTTTTCTTTTTTATGTGTTATCTTTATCTGGTATTGGTATCAGGTTGATGATGGCCTCATAGAATGAGTTTGGAAGTGCTCCTTCCTCAGCAATTTTTTGAAAGAGGTTTAGAAAGATAGGCATTAGCTCTTCTCTAATGTTTGATAGAATTCTCCTGTGAAGCCATCTGATCCTGGGCTTTTGCTTTTTGGGAGATTTGTGATCACAGCTTCAATTTCAGTGCTTGTATTTGGGTTGTTCATGATTTCTATTTCTTCCTGATTCAGTCTTGGAAGATTAAACTTTTCTAAGAATCTATCCATTTCTTCCAGGATATCCATTTTATTGCCATATAGTTGTTCATAATAGTCTCTTATAATCCTTTGCATTTCTACATCATCTGTTGTAACCTCTCCCTTTTCATTTTTAATTTTGTTGATTTGATTCTTTCTCTTTTTCTTGATGAGTCTGGCTAAAGGTTTGTGAATTTTGTTTATCTTCCCAAAGAACCAGCTTTTAGTTTTATTATCTTTACTATTGTCTCTTTCTTTTTTTTTTTTTTTGCATGTATTTCTGCTTGGATCTTTATGATTTCTTTCCTTCTCTTACTTTTTTTTCTTTTTCTTTTTCCAGTTTTTTTAGGTGTAAAGTTAGGTTGTCTATTTGATGTTTTTCTTGTTTCTTGAACTGGGATTGTATTGCTATAAACTCCACTCCTAGAACTGCTTTTGCTGCATCCCTCAGGTTTTGAGTTGTTTTGTTTTTATTGTCATTTTTGTCTAGATTTTTTTTTAATTTCCCTTTTGATATCCTCAGTTACCTGTTGATTACTTAGAAATGTTTAATCTCCATGTGTTTATGTTTCTTACAGTTTCAGTTTTTTTGTTTTTTCCATGTAATTGATATCTAGTCTCATAGTGTCGAGGCTGGAGAAAATGCTTGATACTATTTCAGTTTTCTTAAATTTACTGAGATTTGATTTGTGACAAAAGATGTGGTGTATCCTGGAGAATGTTCTGTGTGCACTTGAGAAGAAGGTGTATTCTTCTGCATTTGGATGGAATGTTCTGATGACATCAGTGAGATCCATCTCATCTAATATCTCATTTAAGACCTGTACTTAGTACTTTGTCGCTTAGTCGTGTCCGACTCTTTGTGACCCCATGGACTGCAGCCTACCAGGCTCCTCCCTCCATGGGATTCTCCAGGCAAGAGTACTGGAGTGGGTTGCCATTTCCTTCTCCAGGGGATCTTCCCGACCCAGGGATCAAACCCGGGTCTTCTGCATTGTGGGCAGACGCTTTAACCTCTGAGCCACCAGACCTGTATTTCTTTATTAATCTTCTGTTTGATGATCTGTCCATTGGTGTGGGTGGGGTGTTAAAATCCGTTACTATTATTGTGCTACTGTCAATTTCTCATTTTATGTCTGTTAGTGTTTGTCTTATGAATTGAGGTGCTCCTATGTTGGGTGTATAGATATTTACAATTGTAATGTCTTCCTCTTTGAATGATTCCTTGATCATTATGTAGTGTCCTTCCTTATCTCTTGTAATCTTCATTTGAAGATCTATTTTGTCTGATAAGCATTGCTATTCCAGCATTCTTTTGCTTCCCATTTGCATAGAATATATTTTTCCATCCTCTCACTTTCAATCTATATGTGTCTTGAGGTCTGAAGTGGGTTTCTTGTAGACAGCATATATAGGGGTCTTGTTTTCATATCCATTTAGTTAGTCTGTTTCTTTTGATTAGGGCATTTGTTCCATTTATGTTTAAAGTAATTATTGATATACATGTTCCTATTGCCATTTTCTAATTGTTTGGGGTTGATTTTGTAGAGCTTTTTTCTCCTTTTGTATTTCTTAACTCTATAGGTCCCTTTAACGTTTTTTGTAAAGCTGGTTTGGTGATACTGAATTCTCTTAACTTTTGCTTGCCTGAAAAGCTTTTTATTTCTCCATCAATTTTGAGTGAGATCCTTGCTAGGTACAGTAATCTTGGTTGTAGATTTTTCCCTTTCAGCACTTTAAATATATCCTGCCATTCCCTTCTGACCTGCAGAGTTTCTGCTGAAAGATCAGCTGTGAAATGCATTAGGTTTTCCCTGTATGTTACTTATTGTTTTCCCTTGCTGCTTTTAATCTTTCTTTGTGTTTAGACTTTGTTAGGTTGATTAGTATGTGTCGTGGCATGCTTCTCCTTGGGTATATCCTGCATGGGACTATTTGTGCCTCTTGGACTTGATTGTCTATTTCCTTTTCCGTGTTGGGGAAATTTTCTCATACCCTTTCTTTTTCTCTTCTTCCTCTGGGACCCTATAATTCCAATGTTGTTGCATTTGATATTGTCCCAGAAGTCTGTGAGATTATCTCAGTTCTTTTCATTCTTTTTATTTTATTCTACTCTTCAGAAGTTATTTCCACCATTTTATCTTCTAGCTCACCAATTCATTCTTCGGTGTCAATATTGAGTTATTGATTCCTTTTAGAGTATTTTTAATTTCAGTAACTGTATTGTTTGTCTCTGTATGTTTCTTCTTTAATTCTTCTAGGTCTTTGTTAATTGATTCTTGCATTTTCTCCATTTTGTTTTCAAGGCTTTTGATCATCTTTACTATCATTATTCTGAATTCTTTTTTCAGGTAGTTTGCCTATTTCCTTTTCATTTATTTGGACTTCTGTGTTTCTAATTTGTTCCTTCATTTGTGTAGTATTTATCTGCCTTTTCTTTCTTTCTTTTCTTTTCTTTTTTAACTTACTCTGTTTGAAGTCTCCTTTTCCCAGGCTTCAGTGTTGAATTCTTTCTTCCTCCTAAGGTTGGTCCAGTGGTTTGTGTAATCTTATATATGGTAAGATTTGTGCTGAGTTTGTTTGTTTGTTTGTTTGTTTCCCTCTGATGGGCAAGGCTGTGTGAGGTAGTAATCCTGTCTGCTGATGATTGGGTTTGTATTTTTGTTTGTTATTTAGATGAGATGTCCTGAACAGTGTGCTATTGGTGTTTGGATGATTCAGGGTCTTGTATTCAAATGGTTTCCTTTGTGTGAGTTCTCACTATTTGATACTCCCTAGGATTAGTACTCTAGTAGTCTAGGGTCTTGGAGTCAGTGCTCCCACTCCAAAGATTCAGAGCTTGATCTCTGGTCAGGAATGAAGATTGCACAAATGGTTTGTTATAGCATTAAGTGAGATTAAAACAAATACCCCAAAACAAAAACCTAAACATGAATCCCAGACAAATGGCAGTTACAAAATCAGGCAAATAATGATTAAAATATTGGAATATACACATATACATATACACCCATGAGCAAAGTGAAAACGGTTCAACAAAAATAAGTACAGTAGATTGACCTGGTGAACAAAGAATAACAAAAATTATATTGACCAGTTAAGAAGAAAACTAACTAAAGCACAAACCAAAAAAAAAAAAAAAAAAAACTAAAGCATGGTGCCAAGTGAGGGGTAAAACAATGAAAACAAAACTAACAAATATGTTGGGAGGAAAGGAAAGAAAGAAAAGAAAGCAAGATAGATATGCAAAGTTAAACAGAGGTAGATGAAGAAGGTTTATGTACCTGAAATATAACTAACTGCAAGGGGAAACAGACAGTAGGATAGGTAAACAAATGAATAAATGTAGAAAAATACAATAGGTTTAACAAATTAAAGTTATAAAAAAAGAGAAAAAAAATAAAAAGGAAAACTCTACAGAAATGCAAAAGCCCAACATATAGGCAGAGGTTTATGACAACAATAAAAAATGTGACTGAGGGGGGGAAAAAAGTTCAAAAGTTTAATTAGATTTCATAGTGCCAATAAAATTGACAACTAAACAGAGGGAGGGGGGAAGGGGGTAAAAAAGGGAAAAAATCCAAAAGAATCTACAGGACAAATGAAAATATGAGAATAGTATGTGTGTGTGTGTGTGTGTGTGTGTGTGTGTGTGTGTGTAGTCACTGCTGTCAGAATCCTTTCCCTAGCTGGGAGTCACAGCCCACCTCACCTCTCTAGGATACCCTCCAACACTGTGCTGATCTCTGGACCTGTATGGCAACAGCTTAGGTTCTAACCTGGTCCTGCTCCTGTGTGTTCTTGCCTCCAGTGTCCACAGCTACCAGAAGTAGTGTGTTTTCTTTTGTGGAAGCTCTCTATGTCCTTTCATATATTCCATAGACCCAGAGTCTGCCTAGTTGATTGTGCGCATTTATTCCACAGCTTATACAACTGGTGGGAAGGCTTTGGGTCTTCTTCCTTAGCCACACTGCTGCTACGTTTCAGTTGTGGTTTTATTTCTACTTCTGCTTGTGGGTTGGCCCTTGGGGATTGCTCCTGAGCTTGCCCTGGAGGACTTGGGTCTGCCCTGTGATGGCCAGGTGTGGAGGTGGTACAGCTGCTTGGGTTGTAGGGGTTCTGGCAGCACCGTGTATTCAGGGAAGTTGGTGGCTAGGACATCAGGAAATACAGTGCTCTAGAAGGGTATGGCAACCAGTATTGGACACTATGCTCCAGTATTCTTGCCTGGAGAAGCCCCCTGGCTGAGAAGCCTGGCAAGCCACAGTTTACAGGGTTGCAAAGAGTTGGATAAGACCAAATTGACCCTGTGAGTATAGACTCAAGAATTTATTTTTTGCCTGTGGCAGCTCTGTCCCAGCGAGAGTTAAGCGTGAAGGTGGTGCAGCTGCTGGTCTTGCAGAGATCCTGGTGGCTCAAAGTGTGGAGGGACAGGATCTGCCTCCTCCCCTGGAGTTATGGTCTTTTCTTGAGTCTTTTTTCGAGCCGCTTGTAGCTGGTGAACATAAGGCCTCTTTGGCCAGTCTTTCTCTGTAGCTCTGCCCATTCAGGCACTTAGAGGACTCCTTTGCCTGAGGTCCTTCTCTACTGTTCAGCACATCAGGCACATAGAGGGCCCCCCCCCCATTGGGGTCCTACTCTGTAGATCGGCACTTCAGTCACTTAGGGAAGCACCCTGGGTAGGCTCCTACTCTGTAGTTCAGTGTGTCAGGCGTTTGATGGGCCTTCCTCTCTATTGTTCATCTGCAATGCTGGCTGGTGTGTGGAGAGAGGCTATGGTGATAGCTCCACCCCCTACTCAACAGTATGAAACAGCAGTGTGACTCAGCAGTATTGCCTTGCTTCAATGGCTGCCGGCTTTCCTCCACAGGCATTTTGCACCCCAGTCTCCTCCCCACATCGCTTCAACCTGTCTCTCTGTAGTCAACAGCAGCCCTCACCCTGGGATTGCTCCACAATCCCTAAATTCCAGCTCCTAGCCACTGTGCCTTCTAAGGGACCTGCATCCCTGTCCAGTGTATGTATGGCTGCAGCAATGACTGTCTGATTCTCATTCCATTTAGGCTGCCACAGATCAGCTATTTCACTTCAGCCATAAATGTTTCTCCTCTCAGAGAGTTGCACTGATTTGGGGATCGGACCCCAGCTTCAGTTTCCCCACCCACTGAGGGCAGGTCCAGTCCTACTAACTAACACTCCTGGGTTTTCCCCCCTACTTCCTTCATCCTACTGAGTTTTGTGTGGTTTATATATACTTTTCCACCGGTCAGGTACTCCTGTCCATTCTCAGCTGATGTTCTGTATATACTTCTGTGTCTGGAGGTGTATTCCTGATGTATCCGTGTACATCAGGAATGTACTCGATGTCCACCTACTCCTCTGCCATCTTGTTCTTCTCTGCCACTTTCAAATCAGATTTTTTAAATTTATATGGGTTTTTATATAATTAAGATATTAACCTTTAACTCAATAAAAGATTTGCAGTTTTTTTTTCCCCTCCCATTCTGTAGGCTGCTTTTTTGTTTGTTACTTCTGAGTGGGAGCTTCTTAGTTTGACATTGTGTCTTTTGGAGATTTTTGCCATTCTGCTTGTGGTTTTGGTGTGTTTTCCTAAAACTCATTTCTAAGACCAAAGTCAAGGAGTTTTTTTTTCCTAATATTTTCTTCTAAAAGTTTTAATCCTTTATGTCTTATGACTGAGTTTTTAATTTTTTCCAAGTTAATTTTTGTGAGTAATTTAAGATAGGGTACCAATTTCATTCACTTGCAGCTTGCTGTCCAGCTTTCTCATTACTGTTTATGAAGAGACTATGCTTTCTCTGTCTTATTTTCTTGACTTCTTCATTAAAATTAATTGTTCAGATATACATGAGTTTATTTCTGTGCTCTCTGTTCTGTTCTTTTGATCCTTGTATTTCTTTTAGGTTTCTACTACCCTGTTTTGATTGCTATAGTTTTGCTATTTGGTTAAAGTCAGGAATTGTGATGACGCCAACTTCAAGTCTTCCTAAGAATTATTTGTCAATATTTTGGTGTCATACAAATCTTAGAATTTGTCTCCTAATTTTGTGAAAAATGCCACTAGAATTGGATTAGGCATGGCATCGAATCGTAGATAGCTTTGGGCAATATGGACAGTTAACAGTATTAATTCCTCCACTCTAAGAACATGGAATATATTTCTATTTATTTGTTTTTTCTACAGTTTCTCTCATCAACTCTTAGAGACTTTATGTTTAGCTCTTTCATCTCATTTATTAAATTCATTCCTGATATTTTACTATTTTTGGTACAATTGTATAGGAGATTATTACCTAAAGTTTTCTTTCTGAAAGGTTCTTGCTAGTGTATAAAGATGTATCTGATTTTTATACTTGATTTTTTTATCTTGCAACTTTATTAATTTTATTTATTCTAAAGGCTTTTCTGTGGAGTCTTTAAAGTTTTCTATATTTAATATCATGTCATCCACAAATAGAGCTTTGCTTCTTCCTTTATGATATGCTTGCCATTTCTTTGCCTTGACTAATTGTCAGCAATTCCAGTACCACTTTGAATAAAATTGGTCAGCATACACATCCTTGCCCTGTACCTGATAGTAGAAGAAAACTTTTCAACATTTAACTACTGAGTATAATGTTAGTTGTGGGCTTCTTATAAATGTTGTTTATTATTTGAGGTATGTCCCTTCTAGGGGGGCTTCCCTGGTGGCTCAATGGTAAAGAAGCCACCTGCCAACACAGGAGATGTGGATTCATTCCCTGGATGGGAAGCTCCCCTGGAGAAGGAAATGGCAACCCACCATAGTATTCTTGCCTGGGAACTCCCATGGACAGAGGAGCCTGATGTCCAAAGAGTCTGGGGTCCTGTGAAGTCCTGGGGTCACAAAGAGTCTGACAGGACAGCAAATAAACAAAAACATGTGTCCCTTGCATACCTCATTATTGGCAGTTTTATCATAAACAGATGTTGAATTTTGTTAGGTGCTTTTTTGTATCATTTGAGAAGATCATATTACTTTTACCTTCCATTTTGATAATGTGGTGTATCCTATTGATTGATTTGCAGCGTGTTGATTCATCCTTTCATCACGGATGTAAGTCCCACTTAATTATGACATGCAGTCCTTTCAAATATAGTTAAAATTGTTATTCTAATAGTTTGAAAGTTTTTTGCATCTACATTTCATTAAAGATATTGTACTGTAATTTTCATGCACTGACACTGTCTGGTTTTGGTATCAGAGTGGAGTTGGCCTTCTAAAATTAGCTTGGAACTGTTCTTTCCTTCACTAGTTTTTTGAAGAGCTTGCGAAGTATTGGTATAAATTATTTAAATATTCAGTAGAGTTCATCAATGAAGCCTTCTGAGAGTGGACTTTTCTTTGGCAATTTATTGATTACTGATTCAGTTTCCCTATTATTAATATGTATGTTCAGATTTTATACTTCTCATGATTTATTCTTAGTAGGTTGAAAGTTTCTAGGAAATCATTCAACTCTTGCAGGTTGTACAATGTATCCATGTATAATTGTTCATAGCAGAATCTTATGATCCTTTTCTATTTATGTAATATAAATTATCATGTCTTCATTTTTAATTATAAGTTTGAATGCTTTTTATTTTGTTTAGGTAAGGGTTTTTTTTAATTTTTTTTTGAAAAATCAGCTTTTTTTTTCTATTGTCTTTTTATATTAGAGTATATAATTGCTTTACAATGTTGCTAGTTTCTGCTATATGACAAAATGAAGCAGTTATATATATACACACATATTTTCCCTCCCTCTTAAACTTCCCTCCCACTCCCTCTGTTTTCTTTTTAGTTTTTATTTCTGCTCTCTTTATTTCTTTCTTCTACTAATTTGTGCTTAATTTGTTGTTCTTTTTCTAGTTCGTTAAAGTGTATAATTCGATTGTTCTTTAAGATTTTTCTCTCCCCCCCCGTAGACACTTATTGCTATATTTTAAACTGCTTTTGTTGAATCCTGTAAGTTTTGATAGCTTATGTATTCATTTTCCAGACTTTCTATGCTGTTCCTTACATCCACAGGATTTAGTTGTATCTGAAAATTTGGACCTTTTGACCTTTACCCATTTTGTCTGCCATCCCACTTCAATCTGTTCCTGTTTCTATGAATTTTTTTCTGCGTGTGTGCTGTGCATTTTAGATTCTACTTATAAGTGAGATCATACAGTGTGTGTGTTTCTTTGACTTATCTCAGGAGAATGCACTCCACATCCATTCATGTTGTTGCAAATGAAGGATTTTTTTTCTTTGAATGAAATTAAATGAATAGAAAATGAGATAAGATGAATACTATTCTATTGTGTATATATACAACATTTTTAGTCCATTCATACATGGTCACACGTTGTTTTCATGTCTCAGCTAATATGAATAACACTACAATGAAAATGGGAATATGGATATCTCTTTCAGTTAGAGTTATTGTTTCCTTTGAATAAAATCTCAGAAGTGGAACTGTTGCATCATATGGTAGTTTTATTTTTTATCTAATTTTTAGGAACTCTGCATACTGTTTTCCTTGGTGTCTGCACCAATTTACGTTCCCATTCACATCACATGGGGATTCCCTTTGCTCCACATCCTTACCAACAATTGTTGTTTCTTATATTTCTGATAATAGTCATTCTAACAGATGTGAGGTGATGTCCCATTGTGATTTTGATTTGCTGATAATTTTTCATGTTGGTAATGTAATCCACAAGAGACTTGTTTGGTGAAGATTAAAATAACTCTTCTAACTAAATAGTGAAACAACAGATAATCCATTAAAATAAGATACAAAATTTAAACAAAAGCTTCACTAATTAAGATGTTCAAATGCCCAAGAAGTGTATGAAAAGATGCATAACATCATTAATCATTATGAATGGGCAAACCTCAACTAAAGCTGTCACTTCATATACATTTAAAATGTTAAACAATACCAAGCATAAGAATGTATAGCAATTGGAACTCTAGTAAATTGCTACCATTACCATTGTGTAATATCAGTACTACTTCAGAAAAGCATTTGGCAGCTTCTTAAAATTTAAATATATACTATAGGATCCAGAAACTTCATTCTTAGATATTTACTCAGAAGAAAAGAAAACAGATACCCCTTTGAAGACTTTTACATAAGTGTTCAGAGCAATTTTATTCATAAAAATAAACTCTGAAAATGATTCAAATGTTCATCTCCAGGTAAAATGATAAATTATGATTATTCTTAAAATGGAAAGTATTTAGCAAGTAAAAGGAAGAAACTATTGGTGCATGCAAAATTGATGAATTTTCAAAATTATATTGGGCCAAAGAAGTCTAAATAAGAGAGAAATAAGCCAAGTATATGATTTCATTAATATAAAACTGTACAAACAAAAATTTCCAAATATAGTGACAGAAGTCAAATCTTACATGAAATATGAATATGTGGGTAATTGCAATGCATATGAGTGAAGTTCTTAGCATGGTTTTACGGGTTTAAACTCTATCAAAAGTCATTATGTTGTACACTGAAAAACAGATGATATATTGTTCAGTAATATAATACTTTGAATAAAAACATGTGGAAAGAAATTAAATGAGAGTAAAGAAGAATGGATTTTTTACATCAGGAATGAAAGAGATCACATAAAGTCAGTCATTCAAGAACTTTCTGTCTCTGAAGACTAAATTCTTCATTTTATTTTCAATACTGAGCAAGCACTTACTAAATGACCATTCTAGGAGATACTACCCCATACATTGTCTCATTTAATTCTTTCATTCTTTCTAAGAATGAATTATCACTTTTTAATGCAAGTAGAAACATTGACTTCAGAGTTTAAATAAGAGGCCCAAAGATACATAGTTCAAAGTTGCTGCTGCTGCTGCTGCTGGTAAGTCTCTTCAGTAGTGTCCGACTCTGTGCGACCCCATAGACGGCAACCCACCAGGTGTCCCTGGGATTCTCCAGGCAAGAACACTGGAGTGAGTTGCCATTTCCTTCTCCAATGCATGAAAGGGAAAAGTGAAAGTGAATTTGCTCAGTCGTGTCTGATTCTTAGAGACCCCATGGACTGTAGCTCACAAGGCTCCTCCATCCATGGGATTTTCCAGGCAAGAGTACTGGAGTTCAAAGTTGGGAGGTGGTTAACTACAGAGATGATTCTAGCACCTCCTACCCCTTATTTAAGCTGATGTTGCAAAAAAATGCAGTCTTCCATTGTGAGCTGTCAAAGGAGCACTCTATCTTTCACATGCACTAGCTGGGTCTTGCTTATATGAGGAAAGGAACCAGAATCAAAAGTTTTATGAAGGAATTTGGGATGTAGACTTAGAGTCTGTTAGACTTTTTTTTAACTGCTTTGAAAATGAAGAGGATTATGTCATGTTATCTGTGAATCATAATATAGAATTCCTTTTTCCACAATGAACCTGGGTTTTCTTCCACATTCCTGCTCAGATATTATTGACCTCCCTTTAATATTAGCGTAAAAATTGGAGGCCAAATAACATTTATCAACCACCTACTGTAAATTCCTCCACAGAATATAGCCTAATAATCACTCTATTTTTATTCATTGTATATAGCACTCTGCACACTTGGGCATGCCTAATATATGTTAAAGAATAAAAATAGTAAGCACTGAATAAGAGTAATTCATGCTTTGTTGTATCTTCTCTCTGAAGTGTTTATTAATAAACCATTAAAAGCAAAGTACAAGGAGCATTTCATTGAATGCTCTTATAAATATGGATTGTCTTTTTAATTTTTAAGAACATTTTAACTTTCAGATACTACTATCTTCTCAATACGAAAAAAAAAACCCAAACAGATGAATAGACGCATTAAATAAGCATACTGTTTTTAAAATGCTAAGTCTGGACTTCCCTGGTGGCGCAGACGGTAAAGCGTCTGTCTACAATGCGGGAGACCTTACTCAGCTATTAAAAAGAATACATTTGAATCAGTTTTAATGAGGTGGATGACGCTGGAGCCGATTATACAGAGTGAAGTAAGCCAGAAAGAAAAACATCAATACAGTATACTTACACATATATATGGAATTTAGAATGATGGTAATGATAAACCTGTACGCAAGGCAGCAAAAGAGACACAGTTGTATGGAATGGCCTTTTGGACTCTGTGGGAGAGGGAGAGGGTGGGATGGGTTGGCAGAGTGGCAATGTAACATGTGTGATATCATAAGCGAAATGAATTGCCAGTCCAGGTTTGATGCAGGATGCAGGATGCTAGGGACTGATGCACGGGGATAATCCAGAGAGAGGGTGTGGGGCGGGAGGGTGGAGGAGGGGGTCGGGATTGGGAGTTCATGTACGCTCATGGCTGATTCATGTCAATGTGTAGCAGAACGAGTGCAGTGTTGTGGAGCAAAACAAACTAAAAAATAAAAATTAATTAAAAAAAAAAAAATAAAATGCTAATCTGCTTACATAATGCCTTCTATTCTTTCTAAACTTTGGTGAACATTTAAGTTTTATAGGCTTTTAAAGTATTATTTTTGTTATTATTATTATTACTATTTCTATACTGGAGTGTGTGGAGTCTTAAAATGACGAGATATATCCTTATCTAAATAATTTCTTACCAAAAGAAGCTGGATAATATTATAGAAATTTGAAAACAATAAACAATTAAAAATAAAAAACTGCTTCATTTGAAAGCCAGTGATTTCCATAAATATGTATATAGTAGTGAACATAATGATGATCTCTTCTTTGAATATTTTGTCAAATATTGTCATGAAATATCTTGTCACAATCCACATAACCAAGATGTACTATGGGGAACTCTGTTGAAATGTAATATGTTCTAAATTCATTAGATTTTGTAGAATTAGGCATATTTGATGAATAAATCTAAACCAGAGAAGAAATGCAGTTTTTTGATGTTAGACAAATGCCATTGTCCACTGAATGAATCAAAATAATGGAATTCAAATTCTAATTGTGTCACTCACTAGCTGTTTTATTTGGGCTAGTTATTTTTACCACACTGAACACTTCTTTCATCATTTGAAGAGAAAGAGTAATATGAAACAGACTAAAAGGACTGTTTAAAGAATTAAATAAAATGATATTTTAAAAATCTATGAAAGCACTGGAATATTACAATGCAAAATATACTTATGTCAATTGAATTAAACATTCAATATTTCTATCAATCATATATTATTTACCTATATGAATGGTTTTGCTATAGTAAGATCTGGCTTTTCCATGCATACGACTTCTTTCATCTATGTTCTGTCTATACATGTTCTAGTCACTAACCATTGAGTATCTTCTCCTCCTTTCTCTACCTGTTCAAATCTCAATCTGTTCACAAAAATGCACCATAGTATATACTCCTTCAAGAAGACATAAAAGTCCATGGAAACCCACAGTGGTATCTCCGTTCTCCAAATTAATAGCACTGATTTAAGTTCCTTCATTTAACTCTTAAAGGTATAGTCAGGCTTTTTTCCTCTCAATAAATTGTTAACATTTAGAGATGTCACTCCAATGAAGTATAAAGTAATAAAGTAGTTTATTGTAGGAAACATGGCAGTGGGCCAGCTCTCACATATAATCATATATTATTTTTCCCCATGATCACTAATTAATAGGTTGTAGACTGCATATGGCACTAGCCTCACAAGTGATAAGGACTGGGATAGAAAATTGATTCAGGTGAGTCAGTCAGGAATCTCTATGTTCAAGTGGAACACATAGAGTAACTTTCAGAGAGAAAAGAATGAATATTACTAAAAAAAAAAAAAAAGAGAGAGAGAAAAATTGCAGACTGTCCTTAAGAGGAAGGGAGAGAAGGAAGGAAGGGCTTTTGTTTGGGGCAGGTGTTCTTTAAAATCCTTATATATACATTCAGTATACTCTGCTATATACTTTCAACATACCCCTCTTTTATAGCCCATTTAATTTAATTACCTTGAACCAAATAATCCATATCTCAGAAATTTCTGAAATGCATTCTTTTAGTAAAATGAAGTATGTATACTCATGTCTCAGTATTAATTATTCCTTCAAAGAGGATCAAAAAAGAAAAGTAATATCAGAGAGATGGGGTACATGCCTAATCAGCTACATACTTCCTAGCCTCCCTTTGTCATTCGGTGTGGCAATGAGATTAAGTGATAGTTTTTGGTGGTAGACTATGAACAGAAATGATGAGTGTCATTTCTATGCCAGCACTTTCGAACAGTGAACACACTCCTCCCACCATGTGCCTTTCCCAGAAGCTAATATGTGGAGGCCTAGGTAATGGCAACATTCTCCAGTGTTCTTGCCTGGAGAATCCCAGGGATGGGGGACCCTGGTAGGCTGCCATCTATGGGGTCACACAGAGTTGGACACAACTGAAGTGACTTAGCAGCAGCAGCAGCTGCATATAATCCTTTAGATCTTACTGTCTCATTCACAAGCAACTTAATTGTTCTCTTCTAATACAGAAATCATGACATTTTTATCAGGAAATATTATCATTTTCGTAAATTCACAGTATTCCTCAAAAAAGTCTAGTATACTGGGAGACAAAATGAGAATTATAGAGGGGTTGATATTGGAGGCATGAACCATGATTGAACAGAGGCCCCATCACTGAGGGGCTGCTAAGAGTCAGTGTTTCCCCTTATTCAATTTCCCTCCTATGTTGCAAAGTTCTGTTATATCAGCTTCCACACAAACATTGTGATTGCCTTCTGTCCTTAGCTGAAGAGTTTATGAACCAATTCACATACATTAACCCATTTGTTTCTCATTCTAATCTCTTAAATTGCTGTGAATCTAGGCTATGTTGATTACTCTCTATTCTCCCCTTTGCCTTCCTTTGTGCCCTGTAAGGCAGAATGAAGCAATGGCAAGAACTTGGTTTAGTGAGAAAAGACAGAGCAGTCAGGGTTTTCATTTCCAACTCTGTTCCTGCTTAGTCACGGTGTCACTTACTTAGATGCATCCTTCCTTGAAATAATGTTCTGCTATGTGGCTCAAATTTATAGATCTGCTTCCACTGGTCTCCAACTACTTTATCTGCTTGTTCCATCAATCACCAATGATGATAACAGCTTTCCTCCTTGGTTAGATTTTTGTGCCTCATCACCCCCTTGTTTATTTTTAACTCTAAATATACCTCCATAAATTGTTTCTATGTTAATGTTTCTTTAACTGGTTTGTTTCTTGCTACTATAATATATTGCCCCCATTTCACAGATAAGAAAACACAGGTACAGAAAGATCAACATCCCAAGTTTACTTTAAAAAGTGATATATTAAGGATTTTAATCAGGACAGTCTCATGTGGTATCTGTGCAATGAATGTAGGTAATGGTGCCAACATATATCTATGCATGGAGGCTGCATAGAATTGGTCAGAAAAACCTTGAAAATGAATATGTGACATTCTAAGAGTTAAACTTTAAATCATTACAATGTAAGCCAGAAGAGAGTTTGGAACATTTTCAGTGACCAGATACAGTGTTCCAATTTTAAATGGAAATAATGTAGGCAATCTTTAAAAATGGAACAAAAAAAGAGAGAGAGTGTGTGTAATCTGCCTAGGCAAAAATAAAAAGGAGTTCAATGAAGGAAATGATGACAAGCAGTGTCCAACCCTGGGTGTTCAGACTATTTTAAAATTTAGGCACATTATTAACATCATTCCAAATGTGTAGGACAGAAGAGGCTACCTTATTCTGGTGCCATTAAACATTTAATACATCTCACTAAAACCTTTTATCCACATTAGATGCTCATCCAGCAACTTTACAATTTTGATTTGTGTTTGTTATTCTGCCTATAGGGGAGAATGCACTAGTTTATGCAGACAAATGGTATGCTATACCTGTAGGTGTGTTTGCATTTTAAAATACAGGACAGAAAGATATTCTGAATGATAAATCAGTCCTATGAGTTAGTTAATAGTTGTCTGGACCTTTAGGGTAGAACCACTTTCAAGATCTGAGGTAATTGTATTTTTAAGCCTGTAAGACAGAATGACATTCATTTCATTATAGAATTCAAATCTTTTTTTTTTTTTCAATTTGAATCTTGGAAAGAAAGGAGTAATATAAAGGCAGTGTTTCCTACAATTAGCTGAGAATCATGTAAAAATGCTGGTGAAGAGAAATCAATTATCAGCATAATCCAAAAAAAGTACTTAAGACACAAGTATCTGTATGCCAGTTTCTTCCAGTCACTTGAGTTAATAGACAGTTCTCAAAGGATTTAGACTTTATAGCCTAGCATAGAATTCGTCATAAAAACATACACAAACAACCAGACATGAGTATTGAAGCCAGCTTGACAGTAATATTTCTCAGGGTAAAATAATAAATTGTCATTCTGTTCTATAAACAAGTCTCTCATGAGTTTTATTTTATGAAATCATCCCTGAGGGAGCTGACTTGATCAACATTTTTCCTAATCTTAAAATGCTGAAACACAGATCCTAGACCCAGTATGAAGTGGATTCCCAGGGAGACTCTATCTAATAACTTCAGTTCACCTGATTCTGATGCTCTGCCTTTTTAGTTCTTTAGAGCCAGAACTTTGTAATCAGACAAGCCTGGGTTTGACTCTCGATCTTGCCACTTCCCAGCTGTGTGGTGCTGGGGCTGTCTTCCTGCAGAAAAGGGGACTGCTGTTGCCTATATATCAAGGTGCTCATAAAGATGAAATAAAATTGTGTGAGCCTGGCTTATGGAACACTCCAGCAGCTATTATTATTATGATGGCCATTAAAACTCTGATAAACACTATTTAAACCTATCTTTGATCACTAGAAGCTACCCCAGAATCATGTTGAGTCTTTAATTAGCCTTGTGAATATTAATCATTATTTGACTACAGATCTGTAGATGAACAACTGCATGGAGATCTACAGTTAATAAATGCTAGATACAGCAGCTTTTTATTAGCTGTACATGCTTATTTAGCTGTACATGTAAAACTTAGGCCGAAATAATACTTGTTAGTAATGTATTTTAATCACCAGATAATGGACAGATACTAAAAATTAACTACGTATTTCAAAAATATTTCAGTGTAAAAGTATTTTTAAGATCTGAGTCAGGAGAATTTCTTAAAACTATGGCAGACATATCTGAGCTATTTTAATTGCAAAGAGTTAGATTTTACGAGGAGGTTTGTAAGAAGGCATTTTCTTATAGCATGAATGTGTTTTTATTGCAGCTTCCCAGGTGACTCAGTGGTAAAGAATACACCTGCCCATGCAGGAAACATTATTTCAATCCCTGGGTCAGGAATATCCCCTGGAGGAGGAAATGGCAATCCACTCTAGTATTCTTGTCTGGGAAATCCCATGGACAGAGGAGCCTGGTGGGCTGCAGTCCATGGGGTCTCAAGAGTGGCACAGAACTTAGCCACTGAGCATAAGCACAGTGTTTTTAGATACTAAATAATGTCTAAAATCTTTGGATTCAGGGACGAATGTGAGAAAAAATATGTATTTTTAAGGAGATTACATTGAATTTCATTTTTATCTGCATCTTTGGTTATTTCCTTGAATTTCTATGGATAATTATACATAATTATATAAAATTAAATGGAAAAAACAGACTTTAAACAAATAGAGATTTAGTTCCAGGGGTACTATTTATGTATTTATTAGTTACATTCTAACCTATTGTAGTGATCTGAGGAAATCATTCGGCTCTGCTAAAATTGTACCAGAGGTGGATATGAGTTGGTCAGGCTGTATGTATGTAGTGAGAAGAAGTGAGAAACAGAGGAGGAAATAAGACTCTATGCAAGGTTAAAACAGCCCAGAGGATACATGGCATATTTGAAAAACTAAAAGATATGCTGGATACAAAGTATTAATAAAAGTAGGTAATATGAATCTGGGGAGATAGGCAGAGTCAGATCATAATGTATATAGACTCAGTGAGACAAGATTTGCTGCAGGAAGACAAGGTCATGGTCTGGTTTAGGTGGGCTTATGATGTGGCCTGATTCACTGTGTTGATGGACTTACATGAATGAATCAGAGAATTTAGAAAGGGGGAAAATTTGAACAGTAAAATATTTTTAGTTGGGAACTATGTTTATTTATGCTTCTAACTTACAGATTAGATATTAAATCCAACTATCACTCAATGAAATTGTAAATAAAAAAGGCATTTATTTATTGGTCTCTTGGAAAACACCAAATCTTTGGAGCACAGGATTGAGTTTAACTACAAAATAAGAAAGGAAAAGAGAATCTTGAAAATGTAAAAAAAATATTATAACTCCAAAAATCATCCACTGCAGGAACCACGGGAAGAGATAGAGAACAATTTGGCATCATTAGTAAAATTAAAGAAGACAATGGATCTATATTAACAGGCTAGGAGTCATTCTAAGGACAATCATAAGAGAAACTGGAGGGTGGGTGAAGACATATCAGTTGCATGCCTCCCCTCCACCAGCTTAAAGTTGACAATTGGGAAGAATAAAAATGAGAAATGACAGTGCCAAAAACTGAATTGGAAATATGCCTCAGTTACTAAAAGATTTGCTGAAAAATCTATATTAGTTTATTAAATTTTAAATATGATGGAAATATAATAAACCACATTGTCCCTGTATTCTTGCAAATAGAGAAATTCCAGTATGACCTTCACAACCAGCCTCTGACTAAAGCAGAACTTTATTCTGGTAGTCAGCAAAATTAAGTTTTTCTACTGTAAGAAAGACAAAAGTCTCTTCAATTATCCAATATTTTAACATTCAATATAAGTGACTTGATTATATGTCTTATTAATGCCAACATATGTCTTGAACTGGTTTTAGACCTACCAAACAGAATATCACAGATTTTAAATGTTTCCAAATTTGATAGATGATATTTTATAGAATTTATCATCACTCTTGATCTTGAGATATATTGTTTTACTGTGAGGGAGAAAACAGGTCCAGAATAACTGTCTAAAACTGATTGGTCAGGTTCACTCACACACAAAAACCCTGAATGGCCAGAGTCCAAACATCATTTTAAAAAAATTAAATCTGCCTGAAATGGTAATGACACAGCTACACCAAACTATATGAATCTGCCTTAAGAGTAGTAGACCACTCAGGAGATCAATGAGTTTTCAACAACTAAATGTTTAAAACACATACCCACAAATACAATATATGTGAATTTGAGAATACACAGTGATAATTAAATGTGTTTAGAGAAATGTCTCAGAACTGATCACAAGGTTATCTGAATTGAAAATATTCAATGATACCTGAATTATTAGATATCACAGGAAAAGGCATTTAGGTCTTTTAAATAATTCATAATGTCTTTGAAATAAAAGTCTGTCATTGAAATTCAGATGAGTAATTGTCCATGACCTTGGCTTGTATGTTGTCTGGCAGAATGTCATGACAGTCATAAAATCTCCTAGTTACATATGAAATCAGTCTCTCTATTTCCTTATTTTAGGATCAGAATGTTCCAAACCATTTCAAAGACAGATGACCTGAAATACAGAGAGGAACACAGACAGAGGCAAAAAGAAAGAGAGAGAGAGAGAGAATATGGCAACACAAGCACATTATCTGACATATGTAGTAAAGAATAGCTTCTGAGAAAACTTAAAAGCCCCTCTGCCACCATTCCTCTACCACTATCTTCTTTCCACTGGCAGCTAACTAACTTTTATTACTTTGGATTCTCTGCTTCCCTAATACCTAATTCCATGTTGCTAAATATTTTAAACTTTCAATAATAAACTATTTTCTCCTTAATAAAAATTAACCTTCACCATCTTGTTCCTCAGTCACTTCTCTTCCTTCATGATTCTAACTGTCTTGACTATAATTTTTGTTTTGAACAATATTCTTAGAGTTTCCATATTTCACAAGAAAAAGGAAGCAGCTTTGAAGTGATTTTCTACTTCCTTACCTAATGGCAATAGATTCCAACCATGGGAATTAAAATAAGTCCCTACAATATATACCATGAGTAAGATGGAGGTGGGATTCCAGAAAATCCCCAGTTAGATGTAAGGGATCAGAAAGAGAGAGATATCCACACCTCACAGAATTACTGCCAGTATTTATGATGGTGTGGCAGATCTCATGGGGGAACTGCAGGTCTCAAGCAGACCTTGTGAAAGTAGTGCCAGGGAACACCACAAGTTGGACTCACACCCCCAGGAGAAAGTGACTTAATTCTGAGGAGAGTAGGCCAGCAAAGGAGTGCTTGAAAATGACTCAAGAGGAAGAGGTATGATAAGGGACAAGAAAAAAAATGGCAAAAGAGGACCTGATATTAAAGAGATTGCCCATTATGTGAGCAACAGAAAAAGTTCTTGAGATTTTTAAATATCTCTCCCTTCCTCCTCCAAGCGATCCAGAAGGTCCTAAGCATGTAAATATGAATTATTTAAATATGGATACATGTGTTTAAAACATTCATGACCATACAAAGATATTTTTAAAGATTAAAAGTAAATAATGCCATTTGCAGCAACATGGATGGACCTAGAGATTGTCCTACTGAGTGAAGTCAGAGAAAGGCAAATTAATGATATCACTGATATGTGCAATCTGGGAAATGATACAAATTAATTTATTTACAAAACAGAAGTAGAGTCATGCAGAAAACTATGGGGGAAGGAGGGAGGGACAAATTGGGAAGTTGGAATTGACATACACAGTGATATATATAAAATAACTGGTAAGGACCTACTGTATAGCATAATGAACTCTTCTCAATATTCTGCAATGATTTATCTGGGAAAACACTCTAAAAAAGAGTGAATATATGTATAATTGATACTTAATTGTACAGCAGAAATGGATGCAAAAATAAAATAATAAATAGAAGCAGAAGAAAATAATAGATAAATAAATTTGGAGATTTTCACCATGAAGAAAAAGTAAATCACCAAAGAAAGGCTAAAATGAAATAAAGGAAAAAATAACAAGCCATAGCTTCAATTTAAATATACATGCATTGGAACTATGAAAGAATAACAAAAAACTAAAGGAGTTTGGAGAAGAATTCAAATGTCCAGAATACTCATTTTTAATATCCCTTCATTTATGTGACAAATATCTTTTAAGTCAATAATAATGAAATAAAACAAATAATCTAATGATCAGAATAGAGAGTTCAGACAATTTTTTGAAGTTTGGATAATCATGTAGGTAAAGAAAAACTAATATAAAATACTAAAAATAATGAACTAGTTCTAAAATACATGAATGAAGATATGTTGATAGTAAAGAGGTATGTTAATCTGTCATTAAAAGTGATATAATAATATAATTCCTGTTTTCAAAACTTCTGTAAATTTTCTAATGTTGGCAGAGTGGCAGTGTAACATGTGTGATATCATAAGTGAAACGAATCGCCAGGCCAGGTTTGATGCAGGATGCAGGATGCTTGGGACTGATGCACGGGGATAATCCAGAGAGAGGGTGTGGGGCGGGAAGGGGGAGGTGGGGTCAGGATTAGGAGTTCATGTACACCCGTGGCTGATTCATGTCAATGTGTAGCAAAACGAATACAGTATTGTAAAGCAAAACAAACTAAAATATAAAAATTAATTAAAGAAAAAAAATTTTCTCATGTTCTTCAAATATTCATGTTTCTTAGAAAATATAGTTTGCATGTTTTTTCATTTCACTAATAGTTGATCAAAGAACAGTCTGAAAAAATTTATTGTTGGATATTTTTAGCAGAAAGAAACTGATATGCAAATGAATAACAAAATCATATATAAATGAGCTTGGCAGAAATTGCTTAAATTCCCATTTCATAGTAAATTCTAGATATTGGTAGTGTAGGACTATCTTGGTCTCTGATGTCTTTGATTCTTCTGGATTGTCTCCCGTGGCTTTTATGTATCACCATAGTCCAACATATTCTATCATATCTTGGAGATTTTTAAATAAACTTTCAAAACTGTTCTTTCTGTGGAAAAAAAAATAGCAAGAGAAATCAGCTAAATGTCAGTAACATGGAGATGATTTGTTGCTCTAGAATGAGTACCTAGGACTAGAAATTTAAGACAAACTTCTTTCATTGTTTCTCTGGTACTTTGGAAATTTGATTCTTATTGTGTACCTATAACTCTCACTTTCTTCTGTGATGTTGTGGTCATTGCAACATTAACGGTCATCCATTAAATTTCTGCTTTTCATTCTTCAAGGGGCAGTTTTAAATCTTTATAGTTCATTTGAAAAAGACTCATTTGGCTCCTTGCAAGTATTATAAATCTTTCAGGACTTGAAAGAGCTCAACTGGATTTGCATCACCTCCACTAGCTTTGTTCATAGTGATGCTTTCTAAGGCCCACTTGACTTCACATTCCAGGATGTCTGGCTCTAGGTGAGTGATCACACCATTGTGATTATGTGGGTTATGAAGATCTTTTTTGTACAGTTCTTCTGTGTATTCTTGCCACCTCTTCTTAATATCTTCTGCTTCTGTTAGGTACATACCATTTCTGTCCCTTATCAAGCCCATCTTTGCATGAAATATTCCTTTAGTATCTCTAATTTTAGAGATCACTAGTCTTTCCCCTTCTGTTGTTGCCCTCTAATTCTTTGCACTGATCACTGAGGAAGGCTTTCTTATCTCTTCTTTCTATTCTTTGGAACTCTGCATTCGGATGCTTATATCTTTCCTTTTCTCCTTAGTTTTTGCTTCTCTTCTTTTTACAGCTATTCATAAAAACTCCCCAGACAGCCATTTTGCTTTTTTTGCATTTCTTTTCCATGGGGATGGTCTTGATCCCTGTCTCTTGTACTATGTCATGAACCTCCATCCATAATTCATCAGACACTCTATCAGATCTAGTTCCTTAAATCTATTTCTCACTTCCACTGTATAATCATAAGGGATTTGATTTAGGTCATACCTGAATGATCTAGTGGTTTTCCCTACTTTCTTCAATTTGAGTCTGAATTTGGCAATAAGGAGTTCATGATCTGAGCTACAGTCTGCTCCTGGTCTTATTTTTGCTAACTGTATAGAGCTTCTCCATCTTTGGCTGCAAAGAATATAATCAATCTGATTTTGGTGTTAACCATCTGGTGATGTCCATGTGTAAAGTCTTCTCTTGTGTTGTTGGAAGAGGGTGTTTGCTATGACCAGTGCACTTTCTTGGCAAAACTCTGTTAGTCTTTGCCCTACTTCATTCTGTATTTTAAGGCCAAAGTTGCCTGTTCATCCAGGTGTTTCTTGACTTCCTGGTTTTGCATTCCAGTCCCCTATAATGAAGAGGACATCTTTTTGGAAAGCAGAAAAAACTGAGCCAATTCTTTTGTATGCACATTTTATTTTGGATAATAGGTCTTCAGAGATGAACTCTGCCAAATTTCTCTTTCCGGTGTTCACAGTGCAGCAGCTTTTATGGGAAGGTCCTGTATTTTTACATCAGTAACCTGCAGCATGGTCACATTGTAGAACTTGCATTAGAGTATTTAAAAATCTGCATCTTTGGCTTTACAATTGCTGCACTCATTGTTCATTTAAATTTGTTGTTTACAGCAAAGACCATGTGGTACCACCAAGATTAGAGACACAAACTAATCAGATGATAGTGTTAGTTGTTCAGTTGCATCCAACTCCCTGCGACCTCTGAACTGTAGCCTGCCAGGCTCCTCTACCCATGGAATTCTCTTGGCAAGAATACTAGAGTGGGTTGCCATTCCCTTCTTCGGGGATCATTCAAATGCAGGGATTGAACCCAGGTCTCCTACATTGCAGGCAGATTCTTTACCAACTGAGCCATCAGGGAAGTCAGATGATAGCTAGAATGATTTTGGAACATTACAAGTTTACTCTTGAAAGGATTACATGTGGCTGAGTCTGTGTATTTCCACGCTGGTTATACAACACAGTCCTCTAAAGTAATTTCTAAGGATAAAATATTTATTAAAGATAAGTAAGACATGTGCTATTGAGAAGCATATTTATGTGTATGCAATTAAATCTCAATGGTAGGGTAACTCTTTAGAAAATTAGACAGAGAAAAGATTTGAGGTAATTAAATTCTTGCTTACAGTATTGAAATTGCTGACACCTAGATTAGGTGTTAGTAAATGTTATTATTGATCTAAAATCCTCTAAAAAGCATACCTTTGTTACATACACTCAGATTTGATCACTCCTATCGTACTGCCCTTGGGATTTGAATGAGTGGAATAAATTCTAGGAATTAATAGAACACAGGGAAGTTTTGTGCTTTACTCAGTACTTTGGTTGTTTGTAGTAATATCAATGTTTTAATTTTAAAACTCCCTTACAAGGGAGAATAAAGTAATTATGTTAATTACATTATGAAAAAATATGTTCTGTATAAATGAAATGCAATTATAAAATCAAGTAGATTAAGTGAAAATACCATAGTTAAAATTAAACTAAAATATTATGAAACACTGATATCTGTGTACTGAAAATATATATTCTTACAAGAAAATATAGGATAGGGTAGCTGTTTTGGAAATTAGACAAAGAAAAAATTGGGGGTAAGTAAATTCTTGCTTACGGTAGAATATTATTTTTCAGTTCAGTTCAGTTCAGTCGCTTAGTCGTGTCCGACTCTTTGCGACCCCATGAATCGCAGCACGCCAGGCCTCTCTGTCCATAACCAACTCCCGGAGTTCACTCAGACTCATGCCCATCGAGTCAGTGATGCCATCCAGCCATCTTATCCTCTGTCATCCCCTTCTCCTCCTGCCCTAATCCCTCCCAGCATCAGAGTCTTTTCCAATGAGTCAACTCTTTGCATGAGGTGGCCTATATACCACCAGTTGAATATATTTACTTAGAGAAAAATTTCCAAATGGTGTTAAGAGCCTTAGTTACTTGTTTAAAGGCAAAACAGACACATTCATATGGTACCAAAATATTACACAAGTTGTAGAAATGATTTTTAGTTACAAGTTATATAATAAAGGTGTTAGAATGTTATAATTATAATAAAATAGCATATTTATGCATCACTAATAAATGGTCAGCCAGACACTTGTGTCTCATTCTATGATGCATTTGATCTATGAAACAGCCCTAATTTCTCATTAAGACTTAAAAGATATTTTAGCTCATATAATATATGGATACATCAAAACTTTAGAACTATTTCTGGTTTATGTAAGAAGAAGGCAATATAGATATAGCTATATACCACCATAATGTTGTCTTTGGTAACACCCATTAATCTCTCCAGTTTTCTCCAATAACCCATTTCATTAAAAGGAGTTATATGTTTGGCTTACTCAATTTCTTTTTTTTTTAATTGAAGTATAGTTGATTTGCATTGTTACTTTTTGGTGTACAGCAAATTGGTTCAGATATATTTGATATATTTTTTCCATATTCTTTTCTACTATAGTTTTTTACAAGATATTGAATGTAACTCCCTGTACTATACCTTTTAGGAACTTACTATTTATTTCATATGTAGTAGCTTGTATCTGCTAATCCAAATTCCTAATTTATCCCTTCTCCACTTTCCCATTTGGCAGTCATGCTTATTTTCTGTCTATGAGTCTGTTTCTGTTTTGTAAATAAGTTCATTTGTATCATATTTTAGCTTCTACATATGTGATATCATATTATTTGTCTTTGTCTTACTTCACTTGGTATGATAATCTTTTTTCATCTATGTTGCTGAAAATGGCATTATTTCATTTTGCTGAGTAGTATTCTGTGTGTGTGTGTGTGTGTGTGAGAGAGAGAGAGAGAGAGAGAGAGAGAGAGAATCTACTTTGTCTGTTCACCTATGTATTGACATTAGGTTGCTCCATATCCTGGCTATTGTAAATAGTGCTGCTATGAGACTTGGGATTTGTATATCTTTCCAAGTTAGAGCTTCCTCTGAATGTATGCCCAAGAGTGGGGTTGCTGAATCATATAGTAACTCTAATTTTAATTTTTAAAGGAACATCCCATACTATTCTCCATAGTAGCTGCAACAGTTAAATTCCCACCAACAGTGTAGGGAGGGTTTTTTTTTCCCATACTCTCGGGCATTTATTATTTGTAGACCTTTTAAGGATGGCTGTTCTGACCAGTGTGAGATGATACTTCATTGTAGATTTTTAGAATTTTATTTATTTTTATTTTTGGCTGTCCTTGGTCCTCATTTCTGCACAGGCTTTCCTCTGGCTGCTGGCAAGCGGGGGCTACTCTCTATTGCAGTGCACAGGTTCCTCATTGCAGTGGCTTCTCTTGTGCAGAGCATAGACTCTAGGGCATGCAGACTTCAGTGGCTGAGGCATGTGGACTCGGTAGTTGAGGCTCCTGGACTCTAGAGCACAGGCTCCATAGTTTTGATTCATGGGCTTAGTTGCTCTGAGGTATGTGAGATTTTCCTGGACCAGAGATTAAACCTGTGTATTGCCAGCTAGACTCCTTATCACTGAGCCACCAGAGAAGTGCTTTATTGTAGGTTTGATTTGCATCTCTCTAATAATTAGCAACTGTGGTGTTGGAGAAGACTCTTGAGAGTCCCTTGGACTGCAAGGAGATCCAACCAGTCCATTCTGAAGGAGATCAACTCTGGGAGTTCTTTGGAAGGAATGATGTTGAAGCTGAAACTCTAGTACTTTGGCCACTTCATGCGAAGAGTTGACTCATTGGAAAAGACTCTGATGCTGGGAGGGATTGGGGGCAGGAGGAGAAGGGGACGACAGAGGATGAGTTGGCTGGATGGCCTCACTGACTTGATGGACATGAATCTGAGTGAACTCCGGGAGTTGGTGATGGACAGGGAGGCCTGGTTGCTACGATTCATGGGGTCGCAAAGAGAAATGAACTTAATTGAACAATTAGCAATGTTGTGCATCTTTTCGTGTGCCTATTGGCCATTTGCATACCTTATTTGGAGAAATGTCAATTTCTGTCTTCTGCCCATTTTTTTAAAAATTGTGTTTGTTTTTGTTGTTATTAAGTCGAGTGAACAGTTGGAAGGACAAGGACAGTGTCTTACTCAACTTCTAACCTCGGAAATAATTTTGGCTCATAGTAAATGCTCAGGACTTAGTGCTGAAGTGGAATAAAAATGCTTAACCTGTACACATGCCTTTTAAGTTTGAGGAAAATTTTGCATAACAAGTATTGTTACGAAGGAGATCATCTTCATAGGGGAAATCCTTCACACAGGATGAATGAATGGTATCAAGTTCAAGTGCAAAAAGCTTAGTCTTGTTTTGAATATTGTAACCACTGTTTATTAATTTTGTCTAAGGGCAAATCATTTATTGTACTCATCAGTGAACTGAGATAATAATATTTATTTCACAGAATTTTTATAACATCAGTCCAAATACAATTTCTGGCTCATCTGTCAGCCTTCTAACTCTTCCTTGCACAAATGTATTCACATAACTACAGAAGTTCTCTCAGCATTTACAACCATTCTAAACAAAAATGTTGATCATCCCAGTGTTGTCTCAATCTACGGATAATCTTAGTTTAATATACTATTAAAATCAGTAATAGATTCTACCTTTGGCCAACATTCTAGTTAAGATTATTATCAACATGCGAACTATGATTTATTTGCCCTCTGAAGTAATAGAGAAGATAAAAATAAAGTTAAAGAACAATGCAAATGTTATTACATTTTTAAACTCATATTGATATCACCAAACAGACCATAAATTGAGTGTCTATAAATAGAAGTCAGAGACATGGCCCATATTTCTCAGAATCAGGAGAATACCATCCTAGAATAGACAACTTGCTTTTATTTATCTTTTGTTATTTTTGCCTTACTTGGGAAACAAGGTCAATTAAACTTTCTTGATCCATCTCCCCTAGCAATGTACTGTGTGTGTATGAGTGCTTAGTTGCATCCAATTCTTTGGGATCCCATGGACTGGGATGGGGGTCATAGCCCATGAGACTTCTCTGTCTGTGTGATTTTCCAGGCAGGAATACTGAAGTGGGTTGCCATTTCCTTCTCCAGGGGATCTTCTTGACCCAGGGATCGAACCCACATCTCTTGCATCTACTGCAGAAGCAGGCAGATTCTTTACCAATGAGCCACCTGGGAAACCCATCCATGAATTAGTTTATGACAAAGTCATCTTACTGAGTTTTTTATCTAAAGAGTTCTGTTGGATTGTGGAAAACCCAAAGTCTTTCTTGGAATACAGATTAAGAGAGAAGTGAAAAATCTGTGAAAAGATAAAAATTAACCATTGAAATAGTGCTATATGTTTGTAACTATAAATAATCCTTGTAGGAATATTATAAATTTTAAGGTAGGAACTTTTTTTTTTTTTTTACTTCATTTTGCTTTACAATACTGTATTGGTTTTGTCATACATTGACATGAGTCAGCCACGGGTGTACATGAGTTCCCAACCCTGAGCCCCCCTCCCACCTCCCACCCCATATCATCTCTCTGGATCATCCTCATTTTTTTTATGAGAAGCTTTTCTAAAGTTAAGGTATTTTTGAAATGTTACCATCTTACATAGATTTTAAGGCCAAACAATTGACCCTGAACAAGTATTTATTAATATAAAATTTTTAATAAGTTATTAAAGTCTTTTCAATTTCCTGTTATAAAGTGATCATTACAATAGTAACTACTTCAAAAGATTTTTGTGATGATTAAACATGATGCTATGAATAAATCACTAGGAAAACTGCCAGTAGGAGTAGGAGTAGTATGTTCTATGATTCTGTACTGTGTAATCATTAATCCAACCATATCAAATTAGAATATTTATATTTTAGTGTGCTTTCAAGTCTAATGGTTCCAGGCTTTTGAACATCCCGCTCCCTTTACATGGAATCCCTTCTTCTTCTGACTCTATTGCAAGCATTGCCTCAATAATTAGTTAATCCTTCCAAGAGCCCAGAGGCCACACCTGATCCACTTAGGTAGAGCTTTATATATCTTTTAAAATCATGTAGAATTCTCATTAGTCACTGTGGTGTCAACTCATTTGCTTGTGGTATCAATGACTTGCTTGTACTCTCTTAAAAAAAAAAATAGTCACTTACCAGTCTGCAAGTACAATAGCTACTTCCTTTTAAATTCAAAGCAATAACACTTTAGACATTGCAGGAGACAATATAATTAACATTAAGGACAAAACTTTTGAGATAATGTGAGAAAACCATGATAAACTCATAACTTTGAATTTCAGAAGTATGTTGCCATTTATCCTAATTTATTATTGATATTGATATAAAATATGGGATGTGGTTTTCATTAATAATGAGAGGGAAAGAGAGATAAAGGAAATTTGAACAAAATTATACAAAACACAATGGGATTTTTTTTAAGAAAGCAAATATTATAAACCAAAACAGAAAATTAAATACATGCACAAAGTTGAATGTTATCATAATAAAAGTAAAAAGTAAACTGAAGAATTACATTACATATTGGAAGAGTTAAAATTTCAGCAAAGATCAAAGTTAAAGTAGTCAGGTACAAAAATTGTGAGGTAAGCAAAATTATTTTAAGACAATAGAATTAAACAAAGAGCAATATATGGTTTAAATAAAGCTACTTTATTTTTTTTTTCTCTGACAGATTAACTTTATTCTGGGGAAAGATATAAGAAAATTTCCTAGAAAAAGAATCACAAAACTTAAACTTTTTGTTTAAATGTCTTTAAATACATTGTCTTTAAACACATTGTCACTATAACTTTATAGTTAAAATTTTGAGAATTTTCATAGACTTGGACAGTAGCAACTATAGCAATATTTCTTTCTCTTTTTTAAAAAATATAAATTTATTTATTTTAATTGAGGTTAATTAGTTTACAATATTGTATTGGTTTTGCCATACATCTACGTGAATCCACCACAGGTATACACTGTTCCCTATCTTCAACCCCCCTCCCTCCTCCCTCCACGTACCATCCCTTTGGGTCGTCCCAGTGCACCAGCCCCAAGCATCCAGTATCATGCATTGACCCTGGCCTGGCGATTCATTTCATATATGATATTATACATGTTTCAATGCCCTTCTCCCAAATCATCCCACCCTTGCCCTCTCCCACAGAGTCCAAAAGACTTTTCTATACATCTGTGTCTCTTTTGTTGTCTTGCACGCAGTGTCTCGCATGCAGGGTTATTGTTACCATCTTTCTAAATTCCATATATATGTGTTAGTATATAGAGCTGCTGCTAAGTCGCTCAGTCGTGTCCAACTCTGTGCAACCCCATAGATGGCAGCCCACCAGGCTCCCCTGTCCCTGGGATTCTCAAGGCAAGAACACTGGAGTGGGTCGCCATTTATATAGAGCTATTTTATATTAATGCATTTTATTTATCAGTAATATGCATGATTTATGATTTTCAAATTTGTAGTATTATCTAGCGAGGGGCAATTTCCCTCTCTACCTCTGTTAAATTCTTGTAGATGGACTAAGAATAAATTTTATGTATGCATGTATTTGTTTTTGGCTGCACTGGATCTTTGTTGCTGCAGGCTTTGTTCTAGTTGCGGCAAGTGAAGTCTACTCTTCATTGCAATGCAAGGGCTTCTCGTTACAGTGATATTTCTTGTTGCCTAGAATAGGCTTTAGGCTCACAGACTCAGTTATGGTGCATAGGCCCTGTTGGTCTGTGGCATGTGGAATCTTCCTGGACTAGGGATCAAACCCATGTCCCCAGCGTTGGCAGGTGGATCCTTATCCATTATACCACCAAGGAAGTCCACTAAGAATAAAATTGACACAAGGCAGATTATCACGAGAAAAAGAAACAAATTTTGTGTGCGAGGAGGTCTCATAGAAGGAGGCCCTAAGAAGTTGACCAAGAAGGCAGGTTTTATATTTTTTAGATAAAGAAACAATAAATCTGTGAGGAATTAACAGAACAAAGAAGCTTAGATTTGAATGCTCAATTAGCAAAGAATATAAATGGAATTTGGGCTTGGGGTAGTAAATTAAAGAATAACCAGATTTGTTCATACAGGGTTCCCACACCAGATTCCCTGTCTCTGGTGATAAGAGTGCCCTTCCTGTTCCAGATGATGGCTGTGCATCTCTCACGGGAGAGATTTATTTCTTACTTTCTGAGAGACAATGACAAGGGTCAGAGTGGCTCTCTTACACTGACTGTTTCCTAAGACTACTCAAGATAAGAATAACTCATTTCTCTCAGAATTTTATAGATTGGTTGTAAATAAGTATACATGTAAGATTGTATTAATTTTACCAACATCCTTTATTATAAATACATGAATCCACACTTATGTAAGTAATAATGTGGTCTATGAAGTGCGGTGTTTTCAGCTGTCAGTATCACTCCATGAAGAGTGGTCATACAGAATTTCACAAACTTTCAAAATAATAATAAATATTATAATCCATATATTCTACAGTGGAATAATAGAAATGCCACAGCTGGATGCAGCATGATGTTCATACAAATTTAAATATTGATGGTTAGAAATCAAAATTTAAAACTTATAAAACAAGCAATCATTTCATTAAAATAAAAATCAACAAATAAAAGAAAAATGGTATGAAAGGTATAATCAGATGAGGAAAAATGCTGAAAGTGTTCAATAAAATAAAGAGCTAATTTTTGGAAGCAAAACATAAAAAGTACGGTGGAAAATATCAACAAAACATAAATACAACATGTCACTTGTTAGCCAAAACAAAGTAAGAGGTGTCAATATCTGCAAATTGTACAATTCATCTGTTGATATGTAGAAAAACAGAATCAACAAATACATTTTATAACTGATAATATAGTTTACTAAGATAGCAAAACACTGAATGCATATTTTAAAAAATTGTTGTTGTTAATATCAGTAATAAATAGCTAGTAAATCGAATTTAAAAGAATCTTAGCAGGGTCTGCAAGATGGCAGAACAGGTTATCTCCAGACCTTGCACCTCTACAAAGCAGTGACTTGAATTGGTGTTGAATTTTATTAAATGCTTTTTCTGCATGGTTTTATGTAACTATGTGAGTTTTATTCTTTAGCAAGTCAATATAGTGGATTACAATTTTTAAAATTTATTGTATAAAATGAACCTTGCATTCTTGGAATTAATTCTATCTTGGTCATATTGTATTTTATTTTTGTATGTATATATACAGATTTCTATTTGATAACACTTTATTAAGAAAGTTTGCATTTGTATTCATTTGATGCATTGGCCTGTTGTTTATTTGATGTTGTTTCATTGATTTTTCTCTATTGCTTTTCTTGTTTTCAGTGTTGCTGACTTATACTCTTATTACCTCCTTTCCTCTCCTGGGTTGAGGTTATTTTGCTCTTTATTTTTTAAGTTCTTAAGGTGGGAGATTAGATTATTGATTTAAAATGCAGGATACGGGATGCTTGGGGCTGGTGCACTGGGATGACCCAGAGAGATGGTATAGGGAGGGAGGTGGGAGGAGGGTTCAGGATTGGGAACACATGTACACCCATGTGGATTCATGTTGATGTATGGCAAAACCAATACAGTATTGTAAAGTAAAATTAAAAAAAATAATAATAAAAAAAATTAAATTAAATTAAAAAAAAAGACTTCTCTATTCTGAGGTGTACATTTATGGCTATACATTTCCTTTGCAATATTGCTTTAGCTGTGTCACACAAATTTTGATGTATTGCATTTTAACTGTCATTTATTTAAGTACATTTAAAATTTTTTCTTGATAATTCCTCTTTGAGGCATGGATTGCTTAGAAGTGTGATGTATAGTTTCCAAGTGTTAGAAGTTTTTTCCTTTTATCTTTCTGTAACTAATCTCTAGTTTTATTACATTGTGGAGAAAACATGGCATGTGACTTCGTTATTGTAAATTTGTTTAGATTTGTTTTCTTGTCTAAGATATGGTCTATCTTGGTATATGTTCTGTAAACACTTGAAAAGAATATATATTTTGCTGTCACTGACTGGGATGTTATAAAATTTTGATCCAGTTCCCTTGGTTGATAAGTTGGTAATGTTCATATTTTTACTGATTCTCTGTCTAGTTGCTGTATCTTTGGTTAAGTGAGAAGTATGAAGTCTCCAGCTATACTTGTGGGTTAGTTTATTTCTCATTTTTGCATTTATTTGTTGGCATTTCCAAGTTGTCAGATTCCTCAGATCCAACTCTAGCTTATATATAGTAAAAACAGAACCTAAAACACTGATTTTATTCCTGGGCAATTTTAAACCTGGGGAAACTGGGAACCCTAGTCAATTTTTCTTTTCTCCATATTTTAGAGACATCTTTTATTTGTTTATGTATTATATTCATGTTTCTTAATTATACTTAGAAGGATAGGAAATAAATTTTCTATGCCTCCTTTCTTGAATAGGATGTCCTTCATCTCTTTATTTTTATTTTCTAGGTATAATGTACAGCAATCCCATAAAAAATATTTTCCTGTCATTTTAAAGAAGCATTTGTCAACTTTGATCAAGTTAGAATTATATGAAAATCATAAAACATTACCAACATCTTGATAACTTCCTTAAATATTCAGTTATATAGTTTTGAGTTTTTGCCTGGAAATTAGTATGCATAAAAACTTTCCTTATAAATCTAGGTTGCTTCCATGTTCTAGCTATTGTAAATAGCGCTGCAATGAACAATGGGATACATGTGTTTTTTTAATTTGGTTTCCTCAGGGTATATACCTAGGAGTGGGATTGCTGGGTCATATGGTGATTTTATTCCTAGTTTTTTAAGAAATCTCCATACCATCTTCCATAGTGGCTATATCAGTTTACATTCCCACCAACAGTGCAAGAGCACTCCCTTTTCTCCACACCCTCTCCAGCATTTATTGTTTGTAGACTTATTGATGATGGCCATTCTGACTGATGTGAGATGACCATCAACAAATGAATGGATAAAGAAGTTTTGGTACATATACACAATGGAATATTACTCAGCCATAAAAAGGAACACATTTGAGTCAGTTCTGATGAGGTGGATAAACCTGAACCTATTATGCGGGGTAAAGTGAGTCAGAAAGAGAAAGATAAATGTTATATTCTAACGCATACATACAGAATCTAGAAAAATGGTACTCAAGAATTTATTTACAGGACAGCAATTGAGAAACAGACATAGAGAGTAGACTTATGGACATGGGGAGAGGAAAGGAGAGGGTGAGATATATGGAAAGAGTAACATGGAAGCTTACATTGCCATATATAAAAGAGATAACCAATGGGAATTTGTTATATGGCTCCAGGAACTCAAACAGGGGCTTTGTATCAATCTAAAGGGGTGCGACGGGGGCAGGAGATGGGAGGGAGGTTTAAAAGGGAAGAGATATATGTATACCTATGGCTGATTCATGTTGAGGTTTGACAGAAAGCAGCAAAATTCTGTAAAGCAATTATCCTTCAATAAAAAAATAAAAGGAAAAAAAAAACTTTCCTTCTAAATCAAGTGGAAAGAAAAGGTGGAGGGTTACTATTTTAAGTAACTTATGTAGAACTGGAATGTAAGAATCCTGACAGGATCCAGCTAACTAAATCTGTCTTCTATGAGATTCTAGACCAATAACCTTGAATTACCAGAGTATCATCAATTAACCTGAGTCACTGATAGATGACTTCTTGTTGGTACTGTTTTATCATTTTCCTTCCAAACTGAGAGAAAAACACTTTTATAAAAATCTATATATAGAAACATCAGCAGAATTGTGGAATAGGAGACTACTACTAATGCTCTCTCCTCCATGGAATCACCAAATACATTTATAGATCAGTACCGTCTGAGAAAAAGTTCAGAAACTACCTGTGAGACTCCTATACATTGGGCAACTGAGAAAATACCCATATTGAAACAGGTAAGAAAAGATGAGACTTACTCTAGCCATAAATCCCACCCCCCAGGAAAGTGCCAGACTCTCAGGAGAGGATTTCTAACCCTCAGCATCTCCCTGGAGAAAGCAATGGCAACCCACTCCAGTACTCTTGTCTGGAAAATCTCATGGACGGAGGAGCCTGATAGCTGCAGTCCATTGGGTCGTGAAGAGTCGGACATGGCTGAGCGACTTTACTTTCACTTTTCACTTTCATGCATTGGAGAAGGCAATGGCCACCCACTCCAGCACTCTTGCCTGGAGAATCCCAGGATGGTAGAGCCTGGTCGGCTGCCGTCTATGGGGTTGCACAGAGGTGAACACGACTGAAGTGACTTATATGCAGAGTACATCATGAGAAACGCTAGGCTGGAATAAGCACAAGCTGGAATCAAGATTGCTGGGAGATATATCAATAACCTCAGATATGCAGATGACACCACCCTTATGGCATAACGTGAAGAGGAACTCAAAAGCCTCTTGATGAAAGTGAAAGAGGAAAGCGAAAAAGTTGGCTTAAAGCTCAACATTTGGAAACTAACATTATGGCATCTGGTCCCACCACTTCATGGGAAATAGATGGGGAAACAGTGCAAACAGTGTCAAACTTTATTTTGGGGGCTCCAAAATCACTGCAGATGGTGATTGCAGTCATGAAATTAAAAGATTCTTACTCCTTGGAAGATAAATTATGACCAACCTACATAGTATATTCAAAAGCAGAGACATTACCTTGCCAACAAAGGTCCATCTAGTCAAGGCTATGGTTTTTCCAGTGGTCATGTATGGATGTGAGAGTTGGACTGTGAAAAAAGCTGAGCACCGAAGAATTGATGCTTTTGAACTGTGGTGTTGGAGAAGACTCTTGAGAGTCCCTTGGATTGCAAGGAGATCCAACCAGTCCATTCTGAAGGAGATCAGCCCTGGGATTTCTTTGGAAGGAATGATGCTAAAGCTGAAACTCCAGTACTTTGGCCACCTCATGCAAAGAGTTGACTCATTGGAAAAGACTCTGATGCTGGGAGGGATTGGGAGCAGGAGGAGAAGGGGACGACAGAGGATGAGATGGCTGGATGGCATCACTGACTCAATGGACGTGAGTCTGAGTGAACTCCGGGAGTTGGTGATGGACAGGGAGGCCTGGCGTGCTGCAATTCATGGAGTCGCAAAAGTCAGACACAACTGAGTGACTGAACTGAACTGACTGAACTGAAGCGACTTAGCAGCAGCAGCAGCAGCAGTTGCATCTCCCTGGCACATTAGCCCCTGGTTTTTATGAGTGCCACCTGAGGAACTGGCTTCTAAATCCCCTAGTGTCGAGGCCAATGGAGCTTGGCATTTGTGAGTCCCCAGTCACCACAAGAGTCTGCCTGCAATTCAAGAGACCCATGTTCAATCCCTGGATTGGGAAGATCCCCTGGAGAAGGACATGGCAGCCCATTCCTGTATTCTTGCCTGGAGAATCCTATGGACAGAGACACCTGGCGAGCTGCAGTCCATAGAGTCGCAAAGAGTTGGACACAATTGAGCAACCAACACTTTTACTTTCACTTTCACTCACAAGGACCACATAAAACAAATAGCTGTTTTTAAAGTCATTTTTTTTAAAGAGGAGATAAAATTGCCAACAGGTATATGAAAACATGTTCAACGTCACTAATCATCAGGGAAATGCAAAGAAACAAAATGAGTTATCACCTCATACCTGTTGACATGGCTGTTCTCAAAAAGCAAGAGATAATAAGTGTTCATAAGGATATGGAGAAAAGGGGATCCTTGCATTCTGTTGATAAGAATGTAAATTGATACAACCACTGTGGAAAACAGTATAGAAGTTCCTTAAGAAACTAAAAACAGAATTGATCTAACAATTTCACTTTCAGATATTTATCCAAAGGAAATAAACACTAACTTGAAAAGATAACTGTACGTCCATGTTCATTACAGCCTTATTCTCAGTAGCCAAAATATGAAAACAAGCTTGTGTCCATTGGTGAATGGCTAAAAAAATATAGGGTGTATATATATATATGTGTGTGTGTGTGTGTGTGTGTGTGTGTGTATGTGTATGAGCTATTATTCAAGCTTTAAAAAGAAGCAAATCTTAACATTTCCAACAGCATAGATGAATTTGGAGCACATTATGCTAAGTGAAATAAACCAGACATAGAGAAACAAAGATTGTACAATCAACTATTATGTGGAATATTTTAAAAAATAAGTACATAAAACTTAATTTATAGTGACAGAAATCAAAGTAGTGGTTACCAGAGGCTGAGATATAGGGGGAAAGAGATTTAAAAAATAATACTAATGAAGAGAGAAAAAGAATGGTGTATTCCAGAGTTGAGGGGATAGAGTCATGGGGATTTATTTATTCCTTCAGAGTTTCTGTTTTGCAAAATAAAAATCTTTCTGGAGAAGGATGGTGATGATGGTCACACAGCAATGTGAATATCTTTAACACCACTGAGCTCTACATTTAAAAATGGTTCAGATAGTAAGTTTTATGTTTATGTATTTATATGTATATGTACCTGTATATACATACATATTTCCTTGTTACAATCTGATACTCAGTTTGGTACCTGTGATTTCCTTAACAATATTTATCATAATTGCATTTAATTTGGGCAGTTAAATGAATAAATGTCTGAAATTATAGGCTATTTAAAAATGTAAAGTATCAGGTAAGTGAATATTCTAAGTTTCAGACATCTCTCTTTTTGATATACCTGTTCAGCAGCCAAATATTCTTTGCTCTTTACATATAGTCTTTGGTCTTTGGTGCCAAAAAGTTCTTTTGAAGTTAAAGCATTAGAGCAAGACTTTGATCCTATAGTCAGGGGAAAATGCCATATAAATGTAATGCCCATGGGATCTGAGCTTTGGCATGTATAATATACATCAGTGAGTAGTCTTTTCTACTGGATCACGCTTTGGTGATATTTGTGCAAAAAGAGCCAACACAGTGAATAACTTTGTATTTATAGTGAGTGTCTTGTTTATACATTTGTATCGACTCTCTGTATACCTAATATTTTTTTCTCTTCTTTCCTACTGAAGAGCAACCAGTAATGTTCAGAGGCTTGTAAGTTAAGCTAATGCTGGTAAAATAACAGGTAATTTTGAAAACAGTAATTTTAAAAGAAATCAAAATTTATTTCTTTCCCAGTAAAGTCTCAGTTTTTGACTCTGCATACAGCAGTCATTCGGCTTCCCAGGTGGCAAAGTGGTAAAGTGTCTGCCTGCCAGTGTTGAAGATGCAGGTTCCATCTCCAGGCCAGGAAGATCCCTTGGAGTAGGAAATGACAACCCACTCCAGTAATCTTGCCTGGAAAACCCCATGGACAGAGGAGCCTGGTGGGTTCCTGTCCAAGGGGTCACAGAGAGTCAGGACTGAGCAGGCATACATGTACACAAGCTAGTCATTCAGGTACCAAAACTGACAAGAAATTTGCCATTTTCAACAAAGTTTCCTTATACCAGGAGAAGGGGGAAAGAAGTGGGGAGTTATGTGAAAAATTTAGTGTAATGAAATGAAAGTGGGAGAGTGTACATTTCCTACACCCATGTCCCATAGCTTCAAAATCCTAATTACATGCCCACACCTAAATTTAAAAAATGCATTAATTAGAAGCTAGTCAGACTCAACTTTTCTTTGTCCTGTAACATATATTGTGTTATCTTATATTCACAATATCCAATAAAATTAAATGTTACAGATGAGAAAGCTAAGTCTTGAAGAGATTAAGTAGATGTCCAATACCATCAAACTAGTAAATAGTAGAAATGGGAGCCCAGACTTTTCTAACTCTAAGAATCATACTATTTCAGATAAAAAGTGATGTTTCATTTTCAGAGACTTTTGTCATAGAAAAGAGAAGAGGGCTAATGTATGATTTCTAATCACCTAAACATTAAAAACTCTTTTGTTTGGATGTTGTATAATATTAAGAATTTTATGGCATTTCCTATAACATTTCTTCCTTAATATGATAAGATAAATTAGTGTTACAAACTTGAGAAATAAAATTGTATCCCCAAAGCAAACTTTTTCTCCATGCAAAGTTTTGAGACTGGCAAATTTTTCTGGCTCTTAAAACATGTGGTTGCCCTTGTTGATCAAGGCAAAAATACAGGTTGGGGAGACTTAGCAAGGTATTGAAATTTGTTAGCTCTTTCTTCAATCTAAGTGGAAAGGATAGTGCTCTAAGTAATATGATATTCTTACTGTATAATCTTATAATTTTGCTAATGTAATTATACTTTGATCATGGATTCTTCTGGTTAATGTCAGCAAAATTATGAAGTCACTATCTTAGTTGTCACAAATCATCTGTTTGAATAGTTAGAAAAAGTAATAAGATTAAAAAGATGGTTCATTTTATCATTGTTAATAAATAATAACTCATCTATTTGTGGCAATTAAAAAGGTATAAATAGAATTGAGTGTTCACTATGCTCAGAGCTTACAAAGATATATTTATATTTGCATCTTAATTGTGATGATAACATTGCACCTAGGTCTTTACTAGAAAATATGCAGAGTATCAGAACAGTAGTGAGGAACAGTTTTATGTTATTTTGTGAAATACAAAAGGTAAACTTTTGAGAGTGATGTCTTCCCACCCCCCAACAGTATTCCTAGATTATACTCCAACAATCCTATGAAATCAGCTGCCAAGAAAACTTTGGAATAAGTAATTCATACTGATTGCAAAGTTCTTAAATAAATATCTCAACTTTTCATTAGCACACCAGCTGCTCTTTTTTTTTTTCCTGCCTCTCTGCTTGCTTTCCTTCTTTCCTCTGTGTTGGTGGGGGTTTGGGGAGGAGGAAGACAGAATTCATGTCATATTAAAGTGCCTTTTAGTTTAATCAGTCAATCTGCTCAGAATTAAACATTGAGTTCAGGTTACATGACATTGGGCTTCCCAGGTGGCAGAGTGGTAAAGAATTCACCTGCCAGTGCAGGAGACATAGGAAATGCAGGTTTGATCCCTGATTTGGGAAGATCCCCAGGAGGACGAAAAGGCAACCCATTCCGTATTCTTGCCTGGAAAATTCCATAAACAGGAGCCTGATGGGTTACAGTCCACGGGATCTCAACAAAGAGTCAGACACAACTGAGCATGCAAACATTACATTAAGAGAGAAAGGAGAAAGAGAACAAGTGAAATATATGTTAGTAGATAAACGCATGCCCATAGTACGCTAGGTGGAAAGTTAAGCCATATCAAATTAACCATGTTGCAGGTTCATTTTCAGTCAAAAGTATGTCAAAGTTTTAAAAATTGACTGTATTAGAAACAACTAATTGTAGAGTGGCTTTGAAAATGATAATGATTCAGTTATCTATTTTGGATCTGGTGATCTAATGTATTTGTCACCCAAATATCTACTTCAGTTCAGTTCAGTTCAGTCCCTCAGTTATGTCCAACTCTTTGTGACCCCATGAATTGCAGCATGTCAGGCCTCCCTGTCCATTACCATCTCCTGGAGTTCACTCAGACTCATGTTCATCGGGTCCGTGATGCCATCCAGCCATCTCATCCTCTGTGGTCCCCTTCTCCTCCTGCCCCCAATCCCTCCCAGCATCAGAGTCTTTTCCAATGAGTCAAATCTTCGCATGAGGTGGCCAAAGTACTGGAGTTTCAGCTTTAGCATCATTCCTTCCAAAGAAATCCCAGGGCTTATCTCCTTCAGAATGGACTGGTTGGATCTCCTTGCAGTCCAAGGGACTCTCAAGAGTCTTCTCCAACACCACAGCTTAAAAGCATCAATTCTTCAGCGCTCAACCTTCTTAACAATCCAACTCTCACATCCATACATGACCACTGGAAAAACCATAGCCTTGACTAGACGGAGCTTAGTCGGCAAAGTAATATCTCTGCTTTTGAATATGCTATCTAGGTTGGTCATAACTTTTCTTCCAAGGAGTAAGCGGCTTTTAATTTCATGGCTGCAGTCACCATCTGCAGTGATTTTGGAGCCCCCCAAAATAAAGTCTGACACTGTTTCCACTGTTTCCCCATCTATTTCCCATGAAGTGATGGGACCGGATGCCATGATCTTCGTTTTCTGAATGTTGAGCTTTAAGCCAACTTTTTCACTCCCCTCTTTCACTTTCATCAAGAAGCTTTTTAGTTCCTCTTCACTTTCTGCCATAAGGGTGTTGTCATCTGTATATCTGAGGTTATTGATATTTCTCCCAGCAATCTTGATTCCAGCTTGTGTTTCTTCCAGATGGTAGGTGTTGCAAGAGGGCATCAGAGGGAGACACACCGAAACCATACTCACAGAAAACGAGTCAATCTAATCACACTAGGATCACACCTTTGTCTAACTCAATGAAACCAAGCCATGCCTGAGGGGCAACCCAAGATGGGCAGGTCACGGTGAAGAGGTCTGACAGAATGTGGTCCACTGGAGAAAGGAATGGCAAGCCACTTCAGTATTCTTGCCTTGAGAACACCATGAACAATATGAAAAGGCAAAATGATAGGATACCGAAAGAGGAACTCCCCTAAATCCCAGGCTGTTTGATTATTTTTAATGGTCCATTGGTAAATAAAATTTAAAAGTTGACCCAGTTAAATTCATCTATAAAATTAAACTGGTTTGCATATATATATATATATATATATTTTGACATTGAAGTCGCTCAGTCATGCCCGTCTCTTTGTGACCCCATGTAGCCTAACCAGGCTCCTCTGTCCATGGAATTTTCCAAGCAAGAATACTGGAGTGGATTGCCATTTCCTTCTCCAGGAGATCTTCCCGATCCAGGGATCAATCCTGGGTCTCCCACATTTTAGGCAGACACTACTGGCTGAGCCACCAGGGAAGTCAACACACACACATATTATATATATATGATTTTTCCAAACATATCAAATAAATACTATTTACCTTTTTACTCCAATCTACATGTTGGAAGGACTCACTTCAGAAAGAGATCATTTTAAACTCAAGTAGTAGCATATTGCTTCTATATTAACATGATATTTTTAAATAATGTTCACTAAGATAATAAAAATAAGTAAATGCAAATATATGTAAATCTTATCAGAATTTAGAAAAGTATGTTTCCAAAATCAAAATTTGTATATAATGTCAATAGTGAAAGCTTGTTAAAATTACCAATATAATTTTTATGTTGATAGTGATAAACCTATGAAAGTTAGTTAAGATTTTCCCAAAGAGTATAACAAGTATCAGTATTTCTTCACTGACAATAATTGAATAGCTTGACCTCCAAATATCAAATCTCATTACCTTCACATTTAGAAAAATATGACCCTTAGACATGGTAAGCACATAATATTACTTCATAAATAGTATCGAAAAACCTAAGCACTTATTTTAGGGCAATATATTTACTATATCAAGTGTACCAATAAAATATTAGTCTGTTTATATTTTTTAACTTTTGCATAATTAAGAAATTTTAGAATCACTATTCTTAGAATATTCATTCTTACATTTCTAAATGGCTTAACTTTCTAGGATTCTGTGGCTTATAACTTCAGTTTTAACTAATTTTGAGACATTTCTTGGGTATTATAAAAGTTACCTAGCTATGGTTTTAAAATCAAGAGCAAAGTGAAAAATGGGATGAATTTGAAAAAATAACAGAAAAAAATACGGAAAAACAAAAGAATATCTAAACAAACCTAATACAACAATGAAATAATTGTTATGAACCTAATCTCTTCTCAGCTTCAAAAATAGGAGTTGTATGCTGCAGTTGGTAGTTGATATCATTATAAAAATAGAGAAGCATAGAACACATTTATAACCATAAAATAAATATTTTTGAAAATTAACATTTAAAAATAACTGAATGAATTACCCATCATAATCATAAGAAAATGACATAATTATTATTGACTTTATGGTAAAAGTGATAATTGGATGCATCAGGATGAATGACAAATTGCATATCAGCTTTTTACTCCAAGCAAGTTTGTTAATTAATGAGAATACAAAGTAATAACTGAGTCACCTCTAAATGGGGAGGTTTTTTAAAGTCCATTTTGGCAACACTAACTGCAATGTAAAGCAAAAAACACCATCCACCATGCCCTCATATTATTATCTCATCTATACAGTATAGTCATTGTCCTTATTAATCCTTTGCCTTTATCAGTAATTAATTCACTATGAAAACAATAGTAAGGACCCCTCAGAGGTGGGGGGAAAGCTATTTAAATTTTATTCTTTACTCATCTTTATATTTTCTAAAAATTCATATGTTACCTCTGTAATCAGGAAAATGAAACTTCATATTTTATTTCAAAGCCATAAATAAAAATGTTTGAGTGCTAAAAATACTTGTAATAAAGTGTACTGTAATGGAAAAGATATGTGTTCCTAGGCCTTTTTCCAACACAAGAATCATACTACACATGACTCTGAATAATGAAAAGGGAGTTAATGTTTGCTTACTATATTACTCTTTGCAGCACAGTTATATATGTAAAAAGCAAATAAGAAGGTGTAATCAAGATTCCAGTTTGAATAGAGGAGTGTCAGGAAAGACGTTAGAAGCTATTGTATCTACTAAAAGATAAAATTTACCATCTCCCTAATTAATATGATCTATACAGTGTCAGACTTTATCTTTTGGAGCTCCAAAATCACTGCAGATGGTGACTGCAGCCATGAAATTAAAAGACGTTTACTCCTTGGAAGAAAAGTTATGACCAACCTAGATAGCATATTCAAAAGCAAAGAAATTACTTTGCCGACTAAGGTCTGTCTAGTCAAAGCTATGGTTTTTCCAGTGGTCATGTATGGATGTGAGAGTTGGACTGTGAAGAAGGCGGAGCAATGAAGAATTGATGCTTTCGAACTGTGGTGTTGGAGAAGACTCTTGAGAGTCCCTTAGACTGCAAGGAGATCCAACCAGTCCATTCTGAAGGAGATCAACCTTGGGAGTTATTTGGAAGGAATGATGCTAAAGCTGAAGCTCCAGTGCTTTGGCCACATCATGCGAAGAGTTGACTCATTGGAAAAGACCCTGATGCTAGGAGGGATTGGGTGCAGGAGGAGAAGGGGATGACAGAAGATGAGATGGCTGGATGGCACCTCAGGCCTCCCTGTCCATCACCAACTCCCGGAGTTCACCAAGATTCATGTCCATCGAGTTAGTGATGCCATCCAGCCATCTCATCCTCTGTCATCCCCTTCTCCTCCTGTCCCCAATCCCTCGCAGCATCAGAGTTATTTTCAATGAGTCAACTCTTCGCATGAGGTCGCCAAAGTACTGGAGTTTCAGCTTTAGCATCATTCCTTCCAAAGAAATCCCAGGGCTCCAACCAGTTTGTTTTTCCTTTTCAGGTTTTTTTTTTTTTTTTTTTAACCCAAATGTTTATTAACTGCACAAAGAAAATAGTCATTTTAAGTAACTTCCATACAATAGTTTTGACTTTATATGCTTGTGAAGTATATTTTGTTTTATTTAATTTTTAATTTTTATTTTTACTTTATTTTACTTTACATTACTGTATTTGTTTTGCCATACATTGACATGAATCCATATCGAGAGTACATGAGTTCCCAATCATGAACACCCCACCCCTCAACAAACCACCCCGTATCAACTCTCAGGATCATCCTCGTGCACTAGTCCCAAGCATCCTGTATCCTGTATCAAACATAGACTGGCAATTCATTTCTTACATGATAGTATACATGTTTCAGTGCCATTCTCTCAAATCATCCCACCATCTCCCTCTTCCTCAGAGTCCAAAAGTCCATTCTATACATCTGTGTCTCTTTTGCTGTCTCGCATCTAGGGTTATCATTACCATCTTTCTAAATTCAATATATATGTGTTAGTATACTGTATTGGTGGTGTTCTTTCTGGCTTACTTCACTCTGTATAATTGGCTCCAGTTTCATCCATCTCATTAGAACTGATTCAAATGTATTCTTTTTAATGGCTGAGTAATATTCCATTGTGTATATGTACCACAGCTTTCTTATCCATTCATCTACTGATGGACATCTAGTTTGTTTCCATGTCCTGGCTATTATAAACAGTGCTGCAATGAACATTGGGGTACGTGTGTCTCTTTCAATTCTTGTTTCCTCAGTGTGTATACCCAGAAGTGGGATTGCTGGGTCATATGGCAGTTCTATTTGAAATTTTTTAAGGAATCTCCAGACTGTTTTCCATAGTGGCTGTTCAGTTCAGTTCAGTCGCGCAGTCGTGTCTGACTCTTTGCGACCCCATGAATCACACGACACCAGGCCTCCCTGTCCATCACCAACTCCTGGAGTTCACTCAGACTCATGTCCATTGAGTCCATGATGCCATCCAGCTATCTCATCCTCGGTCGTCCCTTTCTCCTCCTG
>SJXQ01004646.1:30298-47192 GCA_006408695.1 Aepyceros melampus
TGCAGAAGCACGGCCGAGAGCAGCTACCCCTAGCCCGAGGTCAGGGGCAGTGGCGGGAGGAGCAACCCCACGTCCAAGGAGCTATGGCTGCATGGGCACAGGAGGGCCGAGACGAGCTACTCCACGTCCAAGGTCAGGAAGGGTAGCTGTGAGGAGATACCCCTCATCCAAGGTAAGGAACAACGGCTGCGCTTTGCTGGAGCAGCCGTGAAGAGATACCCCACATTCAAGGTAAGAAAAACCCAAGTAAGACGTTAGGTGTTCTGAGAAGGCATCAGAAGGCAGACACACTGAAACCATAATCACAGACAACTAGTCAATCTAATCACACGAGACCACAGCCTCGTCTAACTCAATGACACTAAGCCATGCCGTGTGGGGCCACCCAAGACAGGCGGGTCATGGTGGAGAGGTCTGACAGAATGTGGTCCACTGGAGAATATTTATTATTAATTTATTATAATTGGATCTGCAAATTACAATATTGTGGTGGTTTTTGCCATACATTGACATGTATCAGCCATGGGTGTACATGTGTCCCCCATCCCAAACCCCTCTCCCATCTCCCTCCCCATTCCATCCCTCTGGGTTGTCTCAGTACACCGTCTCTGAGATTCCTGTTTCATGCATTGAATTTGGACTGGTCTTCTGTTTCACATATGGTAATATACATGTTTCAATGCTATTCTCTCAAATCATCCCACTCTCACCTTCTCTCACAGAATCCAAAAGTCTGTTCTTTATATCTGTATCTTTTTTGCTGTCTTGCATATCAGTTCACTTTAGTTGCTCAGTCATGTCCAACTCTTTGTGATCCTATGAACCACAGCACGCCAGGCCTCCTTGTCCATCACCAACTCCCAGAGTCCACCCAAACCATGTCCATCGAGTCAGTGATGCCATCCAACCATCTCATCCTCTGTCATCCCCTTCTCCTCCTGTCCTCTATCTTTCCCAGCATCAGGGTCTTTTCAAATGAGTCAGCTCTTTTCATCAGGTGGCCAAAGTATTGGAGTTTCAGCTTCAACATCAGTCCTTCCAATGAACACCCTTTAGGATGGACTGGTTGGATCTCCTTGCAGTCCATGGGACTCTCAAGAGTCTTCTCTGACACCACAGTTCAAAAGCATCAATTCTTCGGCACTCAGCCTTCTTTATAGTCCAACTCTCACATCCATACATGACCACTGGAAAAACCATAGCCTTGACTAGATGGACCTTTGTTGGCAAAGTAATGTCTCTGCTTTTTAATATGCTGTCTAGGTTGATCATAACTTTCCTTCCAAGGAGCAAGCGTCTTTTAATTTCATGGCTACAATCACCATCTGCAGTGATTTGGGAGCTCAGAAAAATAAAGTCAGCCACTGTGTCCACTGTTTCCCCATCTATTTGCCATGAAGTGATGGGACCAGTCTTGGATATAGGGTTGTCATTACCATCTTTCTAAATTCCATATATATATGTTAATATACTGTATTGGTGTTTTTCTTTCTGACTTTCTTTGCTTTGTATAATAGGCTCCAGTTTCCTCCACCTCATTAGAACTGACTCAAATGCATTCTTTTAATAGCTGAGTAATTGTCCATTGTGTATATGTACCACAGCTTTCTTATCCATGCGTCTGCTGATGAACATTAGGTTGCTTCCATATCCTAGCTATTGTAAACAGCTGCGATGAACATTGCGGTACAGATGTCTCTTTCAATTCTGGTTTCCTCAGTATGTATGCCCAGCAGTGGGATTGTTGAGTCATATAGCAGTTCTATTTCCAGTTTTTTTTTTTTTTAAGTTATCTCTTCACCGTTCTCCATAGTGACTGTACTAGTTTGCATTCCCATCTACAGTTTAAGAGGGTTCCCTTTCCTCCCCAACCTCTCTAGCATTTATTGCTTGTAGGCTTTTGGTAGCAGCCATTCTGACTGGCGTGAGATGGTACGTCATTGTGTTTTTGATTTGTATTTCTCTAATAATAAGTGATGTTGAGCATCTTTTCATGTGTTTGTCTGCCATCTGTATTTCTTTTTAGGAGAAATGTCTGTTTAGTTTTTTCGCCCATTTTTTGATTGGGTCATTTATTATTCTGATATTGAGCTGCATGAGCTGCTTGTATATTTTTGAGATTAATTCTTTGTCAGTTGCTTCATTGGCTATAATTTTCTCCCATTCTGAAGGCTGTCTTTTTACCTCACTTGTAGTTTCCTTTGTTGTGCAAAAGCTCTTAAGTTTAATTAGGTCCCATTTGTTTAGCTTTGCTTTTATTTCCATTATCCTGGAGGGTTGGTCATAGAGGATCTTGCTGTGATTTATGTCAGAGAGTGTTCTGCCTATGTTTTCCTCTAGGAGTTTTATAGTTTCTGGTCTTACATTTGGATCTTTAATCCATTTTGAGTTTATTTTTGTGTATGGTATTAGAAAGTGTTCTAGTTTCATTCTTTTACAGTGGTTAACCAGTTTTCCCAGCACCACTTGTTAAAGAGATTACCTTTTCTCTATTGTATATTTTTGCCTCCTTTGTCAAAGATAAGGTGTCCTTAGGTGCATGGATTTTTCTCTGGGCTTTCTATTTTGTTCCATTGATCTATATTTTGTCTTTGTGCCAGTGCCATACTGTCTTGATGACTGTAGCTTTGTAACATAGTCTGAAGTCAGGCACATTGACTCCTCCAGTTCCATTCTTCTTTCTCAAGATTGCTTTGGCTATTCGAGGTTTTTTGTATTTCCATACAAATTGTGAAATTATTTGTTCTAGTTCTGTGAAACTAGAACATTGGTAGCTTGATAGGGATTGCATTTAATCTATAGATTGTTTTGGGTAGTATACTCATTTTCACTATATTGATTCTTCTAATCCATGAGCATGGTATATTTGTCCATCTATTTGTGTCATCTTTGATTTCTTTCATCAATGTTTTATAGTTGTCTCTGTATAGGTCTTTTGTTTCTTTAGGTAAATTTATTCCTAAGTATTTTATTTTTTTCATCAGAATGGTGAATGGGATTGTTTCCTTAATTTCTCTTTCTGTTTTCTCATTGTTAGTGTATAGGAATGCAAGGGATTTCTGTGTATTAATTTTATATCCTGCAACTTTACTATATTCACTGATTAGCTCTAGTAATTTTCTAGTGTGTCTTTAGGGTTTTCTATATAGAGGATCCTGTCATCTGCAAACAGTGAGAGTTTTACTTCTTCTTCTCCAATCTGGATTCCTTTTATTTCTTGTTCTCCTCTGATTGTCTATGGCTAAAACTTCTAAAACTATATTGAAAGTAGTTATGAGATTGGGCACCTGTGACTTGTTTCTGACTTTAGGGGAAATTCTTTCAATTTTTCACCATTGAGGATAATGTTTGCTGTGGGTTTATCATATGTGGCTTTTATTATGTTGAGGTATATTCCTTCAATGCCTGCTTTCTGGAGAGTTTTTATCATAAATGGGTTTTAAATTTTGTCAAAGACTTTCTCTGCATCTACTGAGAGAATCATATGGTTTTTATCTTTCAGTTTGTTAATGTGGTATATCACTTTTATTGATTTGCAAATATTGAAAAATCCTTGCATCCCTGGAATAAAGCCCATTTGGTCATGATGTATGCTCTTCTTAATATGTAAATAATCTTATAATTAAATTATTTTGAAAAACATGTGCCATGCCAAACAAAACAAAACACTGACTCTTCAAATAGTCTGTACATTACAGTAAATCTAAATATGCTATCTGAAGAGTATTATAAAGTAAAGTCAAATTTTAGATAAATAATACAAAGATTTTTCATTCCTATAAACTTAATTACTTTCTATTAAATTGCAAAAACATTATTGGTGTTTTTCTGTATTTTGATAATGACTGGAAAACTGAAGAATAGGAACAATTAAAAACCCAGTTTTCTATCTTTAAAATTTTTAAGTTTTTACTTTATTGCATCATTATATCTTTTTTTCCTTCTGAGTTAAAATTATCTTGGTATCATTTGAGCAAATTTGCCTATTAAAAGATAGAAATGGTTAACCAAATAAACTTCTGTATAAATCACCAGTTTAAAGTAGGAGAAATGATGGAATAGGCTACCAAATAATTTGTTGAGCTGATTTTCTTGGAAATGTTTCAGAACAAAGGAGTCACACTAAGTTCATCTTACATAGAACTGAGTGAGTGTGAGGTATGTAATGTTTGAGAGCATCTAAGAGGAAATGAAATAGTTCAGCAATTGTCTCACCAATTAGAAAAAAAAAAGAGAATTTCCTTTATTTTATAGAAATCCTCCTTTAGCTTGAAGGAAGTACTAGTTGAAAACAATCATCAAAAAGCTAAGCAAAAACCAGAACCAAAACTTAGTAGAAGGGTATGAAGAGGATGATAAGAGTTGGATTTTATTTTAATGTGATAAGATGTACATAACATACAATTTATCATTTTCATGTACAACTCAGTGGTTTGAGTGTATTTGCAATGTTGTACAACTATCACTATTTTTAAAACTCTTCTTCATCCCCAGTGGAAACTCTGAACCCATTAAACAATAACACTCATTTCCCCTCCCCCACCAGTTCCTGGTAGAAATAGAGGTATTTTTCCTGTCTTTATGAATTTGTCTATTCTATGTTCATATAAGTGGAATCATGGGGCATTTGCCTTTTGTGTATTATTTATGTCTGTGTTATTTTAAGATTGTATGTGTTGTAGCAGGTATCAGAATTTCTTTTTTATGGCTTAATAATATTTCATTAGACATATTAGTTATTACAATGGAATAGAATAATATTAATATATATAATGTTCCATTATATATAATGTTCCATTATATATATATTGTTTATCCATTCATCTATTGATAGACACTTGTGTTGCTTTTTACCTTTTAGCTACTGTGAATAATGTGCAATAAACATTGGTGTACAAATATTTGTTTGCATCTCTGGTTTTGATTTTTTGGGTATACATCTAAAAGTGAAATTGATAGATCATATGGCAGTTCCACATTTAATGTTTTAGGGATAGGAGCAACCTTTTTCCATAGTGGCTACACCAGTTTACATTCACACCAATATTGCCCAAGAGTTCCAATTTCTCCACACCCTCATCAATGCTTGTTATTTTCTGCTTTTGTTTTTTGATAACAGCCATCCTAATGGGCATGAAGTGATATATGATTGTGGTTTTGTTTGCAATTTTCTAGTGACTAATGATATTGGGAAATAGATGGGGAAACAGTGGAAACAGTGTCAGACTTTATTTTTGGGGGCTCCCAAATCAATGCAGATGGTGACTGTAGCCATGAAATTAAAAGATGTTTACTCCTTGGAAGAAAAGTTATGACCAACCTAGATAGCATATTCAAAAGCAGAGACATTACTTTGCCGACTAAGGTCCGTCTAGTCAAGGCTATGGTTTTTCCTGTGGTCATGTATGGATGTGAGAGTTGGACTGTGAAGAAGGCTGAGCGCAGAAGAATTGATGCTTTTGAACTGTGGTGTTGGAGAAGACTCTTGAGAGGCGCTTGGACTGCAAGGAGATCCAACCAGTCCATTCTGAAGGAGATCAGCCCTGGGATTTCTTTGGAAGGAATGATGCTAAAGCTGAAACTCCAGTACTTTGGCCACTTCCTGTGAAGAGTTGACTCATTGGCAAGACTCTGATGCTAGGAGGGATTGGGGCAGGAGGAGAAGGGGATGACAGAGGATGAGATGGCTGGATGGCATCACCAACTCGATGGACGTGAGTTTGAGTGAACTCCAGGAGTTTGTGATGGACAGGGAGGCCTGGCGTGTTGCAATTCATGGGGTCGCAAAGAGTTGGACACGATTGAGCGACTGAACTGAACTGAATGATATTGATTGGTCTTCCCCGCCTTGTCTCAGTGATAAAGAATCACTTGCATTGCAGGAGATGTGGGTTCGATCCCTGGGCTGGGAAGATCCCCTGGAGAAAGAAATGGCAACCCACTCCAATATCCTTGCCTGGGAAATCTTATGGACAGAGGAGCCTGGCGGGCTACAGTCCATGGGTTTGCAAAAGAGTCGGGCATGACTGAGCAACTACACAGCAACAACAATGTTGCGCATCTTTTCATGTGCTTATTGGCTATTTGTATGTTTTCTCCAGAGAAATGTCTATTCAAGTACACTGCTCATTTAAAAAATTGGTTGCTTTGTTGTTGCTGTTGAGTTTTATTTCTTTACACATTATGGATATTCTTTATCAGATATATGATTTGCAAATATGTTCTCTCATTTCTCTCATTCTTTTCACTCTTTTGATAGTGTCCTTTTAAATTTTGATGAACCCCAATTTAATCTACTTTTTTCCTTTGTAGCCCTGCTTTTGGTCTCATGTCCAAAAAGAAAAATATTGCCAAATAGAATGTCATGAGGACTTTTCCTGATGTTTTCTTACAAAAATTTTTATAGTTTTAGGCCTTAACTTTCGGTTTTGACCCATTTTGAATACTTTCTGCATTGAATGGTCTTGGTATCTTTATAAAAAAACTGACTAACCTCATATTTGAGTGCTTATTTCTGAGCTCTCTGTTCTTTTCTGTTGGTCTTTATGTTCTATTTTATGCCAGAACCACACACGATTTTGATTACTGTAGCTTTATAATAAGTGTTGACATCAGTAAGTGTTGAGACCTCCAACGTTGTTCTTTTTCAAGATTGTTTTGGCTATATGAGATTTTTGGAATTTCATATGAATTTTAAGATGGGGTTTCCTGTTTTGCGAAAGACATCACTGGGATTTTGATAGAGGTTGCACGGAATCTGTAAATCTCTGAGGGTAGTCTTGTCATCTTAACAATATTATGTTTTCAACTCTATGAACATAGGATATCTTTCCATTTATTTAGGTTTTCTTTCTTTCAGCAGTGTTTTGTAGTTTTTGTTGTATAAGTCATTTGTCTCCTTGGTGAAATTTATTCCTAAATATTTTATTCTTTTTTGATGCTGTTGTGACTAGAATTGCTTGCTTAATTTCCTTTTCAGATTTTTAATTAATAGTGTGTAGAAACACAACCAAATTTTGTGTTTTGATTTTGTATTCTTCTATTTTGTTGTATTTGATTATTAGCTCTAGCAGTTTTTTTTTTTTGGTAGACATTTTAGGATTTTTCACATATAAAATAATGTCATCTCTGGAAGAAAGATCCTTTTACTTCTTTTTCTCTGATTTGGTTGCCTTTATTTATTTATTTTCTTGACTAATTGCTCTGGTTGGAACTTTTGCCATGTTGAATAGAAGTAGCGAAAACAATTAAAAGCAGTAATTACCCTTCAGAATACACAAGTTTGATATTTGGAAGTTGAGTCCTTGAAGGGCTATCCTGGATCCATCAGGGTTCACAAAAATGCTGTCACCTGCCAAAAAGATGGGCGAGTGGAAGATGATAGCCACTACCCAAGGAAGAGCTTGAAATTCACTGAAATATACCAGTATTTCCATCAAGCGCTCCACTGGATCCTCCTGAGTTTCTGCTAGTTACTGGGGATACTAAAATAGTTACTCCAGACAGTTTCTGCCCAGTTTAGTAGGTGTTGAAGTGGAATGGTGGATTTCTAAATTTCTTATTCCACTACACTCCCAAAAGAACTAGCTTTCTTGTTTTGCTTGGTCACTTCTTTTAACCTGTTAAATCTTTGTTTTAGTAAGGTCAAGGTCATGGGGTAAATCCTTTGTGGGATGATAGGCCTCCTATTGTTTGAAATCACAGATTCTACCACTGATCCTAGTTGGCCATATGACACATTTTGTTTGATTAAAAAACACCTGAATGTGAGTGTAGAGAGAATACAGTTAAGTTTTATCTGCTTCTAAAATTAATGTAAATCCAAATTAGGCCAAACTTTCTGAATTTATATAGTTGATTTACGTTTAAAAACCATGAATGTCTCATTTAAAATATTTTTTTTCTCATGATAAATCAATGAGGCAGTGCTTTAGAAAGAAATATTTTGTTTCATTTGCTGTGTTTTGTAACCAATCTTTTATGTCAGTGAAACACTGGCTTAATGAAAAAGAAACATTTTTCTTTGTGTCCTACATTTTCATCATTTTTTCATCCTGTCAGAGTAATCTGAAATTTATAATGTTAAAAAAAATCAGAAAGAGAAATACATCACATTTCTTACTAGGAAGCAAAGTTTATAATATCACAAAGATGATGAATCTTCAAGCTTTCCACTTGAGGACAAACTATTCATTAAAACATATACATTACCATATGTAAAATTAGACAGTCAGTGGAAACTTACTGTATGATGCAGGGAGCTCAAATCCAGTGCTTTGTGACAACCTAGAGGGGTGGGATGGGGTGGCAGGTGTCAGGGAGGTTCAAGATGGTGGGGACATATATATACCTATGGTTGATTTCTGTTGATGTATGGCAGAAACCAACAGAATAATGTAAAGCAATTATCCTCCAATTAAAATAAGTAAATTTAAATTAAAAAACTAAAGTAAAATTTCAAGAAATACTCCAGCAGCTTCCTTTTATTTGGCTAACATTTCCCACACTCCAGTTGTGAGCTGGCTATCTAATTACCGATATCTGCTTCAAAATGTTCTTAATTCATGCTTTACTTCTGAAAAATAACACAGTAGATCTGTAGGGTTAATATGATGCTTCATGAAAGATGTTTTCATTTCTTTAAAAAGAAAATATCCCACCTATCATGAAATGACCAAATGAGCAGACTTCCTCCTGGCGAGATGACCCTTGTAAACCGAAGAGGATCACTATTGTTAAGGATGGGCAGTGAGCCTTTACTTCAAGTCCTGTCACTGTTTTTTTCTGGATCTTTTGAGAACTTTCTAGAAAAAGACTTCTAGAACTTTCTCCTTCCTGTTACAACTGAGCTTCTTTCTTAAGCTTAGTCTCTATTTTACATTTTTTCTGACTGAAAGGAACAAAGCTCCATATGAAGCCACTTTCGAAGCTTTCAAAGAAAATGAAACTCTAAACATTGAATATGGAGAGTGGGACGGGATCCATTTCAGCCCTTAAGAAGACATTTCCACCAGAAAACTATCCTTTAAAAAATAGTTTATTATTTTAGATGTAATGCCGTATTGGTATAATTCAAGATTTTTAAAATTATCATTTTTGGAGGAGGGGTAGCATGTGGCATGTGGGAATCTTAATTTCCTGACAAAGGATTGAACCTGTGCCCCCTCTGTGTTGAAAGGCCAGAGTTTTAACCGCTGGACTGCTAAGGAAGTCCAGAAAACTGTCCTCTTTATTGCCTGCCGTCTCCACTACGTTCCAGGGCTTGTCTGCTGAAGGTCCCCGGATTCAGCTGCTCCCCAGAGAGAACCTCACTTTTCCAGCCCAGGTAGTGGCCTCCAGCTTGCCCTCCCCCGCATCCAAGCAGAGCCCGGAGGTCCCGCGCTGTTTCACTTCCCCCCTTTCCCAGCAGGCCAGCCTGGCTCCTGGGTTCTCACAGGCGCCCAGTCGCCTCCACCCTCTTCCTCATCTCTCTCCCACACGTGTCCCTCTCTCCCCTTCCTCTGTATCTGCTCTTCTCAGAAGTTAGCTTACGAAGCAAAGTTGTAAGTTTGAATTCCTGTTTTTCCAACCACCCTCATGTGACAGGATATCTCCTTATTGGAGGTTTTCCCTAATTTCAGAAGCCCTTTAAAAGTGGGCGCTTCCTCCACGCTCCTTTTCAGCTGGGCAGTTCTGAGAAGGGCGGAGCGGGCAGGGACAGCAGGGGGCTCACTGGCCTGGTCCTCCCCACTCTCTTCTCTCATCCGTGGAAGAAAAGGATAAACTCTGGGCCATGGGGCCGTCCCCACTCCTGCCTCTCCTCTCCCTGCTTCCGGTAGCCGTGCAGCTCCTGGGTGAGTAGGCTAATGAGGTGTGAGCTTCCTGACTTGGGGCCTGGGGTCTATGATAGCCCCTCCTTTGGGGGAGAGTGTTAAGGGATTCCTTCCACACCTGCGTGGAGGAGGAAGCTGGGCGACAGCACCACCAGCTCTGCAGGAAGCTCCTCCGGGTTCCCAGGCCTGGAAGCTGGGGACTGGGAGGAGGCAGCGGCTCCTCGGCTCCCCGGGTCAGGGGGCTGCCTGATCTGAGCCCCTCAGAACCCTGCCTTCCTCTTATCTCTTCTCTCATCTCCCACTGCCCCTTCGCTGCTATATATTCTTAGAGTGATTTCCGCTCTGGTTGGCGAGTTCTTGTTTTCAATTTCTATCTAACTCTCAAACCAATCTCTTCTGAGCGTTTTTGACCAAAATGAAGGCAGCGTTGGTGTCTCTCTCTATCGTAGGTCTAAGGATGGGTCACAGATCGTACCCCCCAAAGATCTCATGAGAGTTTTACAACTCATCTTTTTTCTGTGAATGCACCTTAAAAATTTTTTTATTTTAATTGGAGTTGATTCATAGTGTTGTGTTAGTTTCAGGTGTACAGTAATTGGGATCAGTGTTCTTGCCTGGAGAATCCCAGGAACGGCGGAGCCTAGTGGGCTGCCGTCTATGGGGTTGCACAGAATCGGACACGACTGGGTCATTTATTTTTCTGGCATTGAGCTGCATAAGCTGCTTGTATATTTTTGAGATTAGTTGTTTGTCAGTTGCTTCATTGGCTATTATTTTCTCCCATTCAGAAGGCTGTCTTTTCACCTTGCTTATAGTTTCCTTTGTTGTGCAGAAGCTTTTAATTTTAATTAGGTCCCATTTGTTTATTTTTACTTTTATTTCCAGTATTCTGGGAGGGGAATTTAGAAAGATGATAATGATAAAACTGTACGCGAGACAGCAAAAGAGACCAGATGTATAGAACAGCCTCTTGGACTCTGTGGGAGAGGGAGAGGGTGGGATGATTTGGGAGAGTGGCAGTGTAACATGTATGATATCATAAGTGAAACAAATCGCCAGTCTAGGTTCGATGCAGGATGCAGGATGCTTGGGGCTGATGCACGGGGATAATCCAGAGAGATGGTGTGGGGCGGGAGGGGGGAGGTGGGGGTCGGGATTGGGAGTTCACGTATACTTGTGGCTGAATCATGTCGATGTATAGCAAAACAAATACAGTATTGTAAAGCAAAACAAACTAAAAAATAAAAATTAATTAGAAAATTTCCAAAAAAAAAAAAAAACAAAAAAGAATCGGACACGACTGAAGCGACTTAGCAGCAGCAGCAGCAGCACACATATACACACATCCCCTCTTTTTTTTTACAGTCTTTTCCCATATAGGTCATTACAGAGTTAGTGAGTAGAGTTCCCTGTGCTACACAGCACCTTCTTATTAGTTATCTGTTTTATACATAGTACTGGGTATACCTGAATCCCAATCTCCCAATGTATCCCTACTCCCCACCCCTGCTTTACCCTCTGGTAACCGTAATTTTTATTTTCTGTTTCAGTGACTCTATTTCTGTTTTGTAGATAAGTTCATTCGTATCCCCTTTTAGATTCGACGTGTAAGCAATATCATATGATGTTTGTCTTTCTCTGACTTACTTCACTCAGCAGTGAACGAACCATTTTGATCACTCCTAGTTTTTATTAGTAGACAGTTCATCCTTAGGTGTTCTACATCGATCCTTCTCTCACTTCTAAGTTGTTCAAGCTGATTTATTCCTGTTCTTCCATCCCTTCCCCTTTTTCTTTCTTGGAAATGGATGATAACTCACGAGGACCAGACTCAGAGCTTTCCAGAAGCCTGAAGACAGTATGACGTTGCTCTCTTCTATTTCCTTAAACACATCTTGCTTTACCCTCGGAATGTGAGCTGAGAGCGTCTGGAGGAATGTTTATTCCCAGGTCTCTTTTGAGATGAAACAGAGGGATTTCAGCTTTGAAAATTTGGATTTCTGATCCCCCTTCATTTTTCCCAAATCAGCAAATACCGCCTTGCCCAGCCTGCGCCAAGGGTGTTCCATGCCCTGCCGACATGTCGGAGGCAGGTGCTGGGGAGAGGGGGTCATGGATGAGACAGAAACTCCTGACCACCAGGAAGCTTTCCAGGCAGAGTGTTCGACCACAGAAAACAAATTGGCATGACCATGAAATAGCAGAGATGATAAAAACACAAGCAAAGGCAGTATAGTTTGTACCTGGACCCTGCTACTTAATTTTTTTGTGCCTTAATTATAAACTTTCTTAGTATATAAACTAAGGAGCATCATATTACTTGTCCCATCAGTTGTTGCAATGACTCAATGAATTAAACTATGTAAAATATTTAGAACATAGTATGACTCATAATAGTTCCTAAATGTTAGCTATTCATAACCCTGACTTTCCCCTCGCCCCCCACCATGGTAGCAATCGATAGCTCAGGGCAAGCAGGATAATTAGCATTTAAAGGAAAAGTTTTCCAAGAAAGAATACAGGGGAAGGAGTCCTGAAGTCTGAGGAGATATTTTCCCTATTGTTTTTGTTTAGTAACTAAGTCATGTTTGCAACCCCATGGACTATAACCCTGCCAGGCTCCTCTGTCCATGGAATTTTCAAGGCAAGTATACTAGAGGGCGTTGCCATTTCCTTCTCCAGGAGATCTTCCTGACCCAGGGATAGAACCTGAGTCTCTCGCATTTGCAGGCGGGTTCTTTACCACTGAGCCATCAGGGAAGCTCTTATTTAACCTGAGTCCTGGCTACAAAGCACATCTCTTAGTGAGTAAGAAGGGTGACAGGATAGCAGGCTCCATATCACTCTGGTCTTCATCTTGCAAGACTGTCTCATGCAAGAGGATTAATATATTCTTCGTGACCCCAAAGTTAAAACAGACCAGTGACAATCTTCTAAAGGTTTCACTGTCTCAAATAGAATGTTCTGCATAGGAGAAAGTTTTCTGTCACTAAAGTCTTCAGACAGACCCTGAATGAGACCTGTACTCTAACCTGGCACTTCTCATAGAAACATCATTGGCCACATTATGTAGCCATGTTTAAAAAGGTAAAAACAACAACAACAACAACAAAACAGGTGACACTGATTTTATGAATATGTTTTATTTAACCCAGTGTATCCAAAATATTATTAGTCAGCATTCATCAATATAAAGTTTACTGGAATATTTTTACATTCATTTTTTTAAAAACTTGTATTTTTTTTTTGAAGTAGCCAATTGTTATAGCCAATTAACAATGTTGTGATTGTTTTAGGTGGACAGCAAAGGGACTTAGCTATTCTCTCCCATACTCCCCTCCCATCCAGGCTGCCACCTCACACTGAACAGAGTCCCCTGTGCTGGTTATCTGTTTTAAATATATATCTGTTTTAAATATCCCCTGTGCTGGTTATCCGTGCTAGGACCTTGCTGGTTATCCGTTTTAAATATAGCAACATGTATATGTCTATCCCAAGCTCCCAAACTATCCCTTTAGATTGGTTTTAATACTAATCTAGGATGTCTTTGAGGAATAGTTGCCCACTGACCACTCCCTTACTAGTTTTCATAAAATTTTCCTTTAATATTTATATTTTTCCTTCATTCTTCCTTTCTTTTTTTTTCTTTTCTTTATCTAGTCTCTTATTTCTTCCTTTATACATGTGACTTGTTTCGGTACCAGATTTAACACATACTTTCTGACATTGTTAAGCAAAACCAAGTTTTTGTCCTCTTTCTTTCTTCATTTGTTCTTATCATTGTCCATTTTTCTTGTTATTGTCCCAAATGACTTCTCTTAGTCATTTTTTTCTCTAATTCTGAGTTGGAGATCTGTCGATGTAGGATATTGCAGATACAGGTAAGAAGACAATTGCTTTCTTGTGCGACATTTCAGCGCCTTCTTAGGTTGTTGGACCTAATTTCTAGGTAGGAAGAATCACTGCTGGTTAAATGTAAGTGTTAAAGAATTAAATACACTTAAAGTAGGTCAGAACAGAAAGACAAATACCATATAATGTCACTTATATGTGGAATATGAAGCATGAACCAAATGAACTCATCTATGAAGCAGAGACAGACTCACAGACATAGAGAGCAGACTTGTGGTTGCCACAGGCAGCGGTAATGAGGGAGGGATGGACCGGGAGTTGCGATTAATAGGTGCAACTTTATATTATATAGAGAATGGATAAATAGCAAGGTCCTTCTGTATGGCACAGGGAACTACATCCAATGTCCTGGGATAACCCATAATGGAAAAGAATATGAAAAAGAATGTATATATGTATAACTGAGTCACTGCTGTACAGAAGAAACTGAGTATTGTAAATTAACTATACTTCAATAAAATATATTTAAAAAAAACAAAATATGGAAGGCAACTGTAAGGGGGGGAAAAAGAATCAAACACACTCAACCTCAGTTATAGACAAAGACCCCTGTCTTCAAAGAGACGTGAAGATCACAGTGATGACAAGTGTTCCTGAAACCTGGTTTCTGACACTGAATCTTGAGCAGCTGAAGGAGAACCAGGAGGTCACAGAGCCACTAGGGGAGTTGAACAGAAGGAATGTAGCCTTTTAAGTGGTGTGTGTCTGCATGGCAGAGAAGGAACAAAACTGCTATCAATGTGAGAATAATAGGGTCCTCTTGCCTCTTGGTGAGCGTCAAGCACTGTTGAATGGAAACATCATATCGTTACACTGATCCATAGACGGAACTCAAGGAAATCAGGTAGAATAAAATTGAGAGCAGAAGGAGATAGGAAGGCAAGTGCCCTTTGAAAAAGAACTGAAACTGGCTAGGAGACATTGTAGGATGTGCATCATGTGTGCTCAGTTCTTCAATTGTGTTCAACTCTGAATGAACCCATGGGCTGTAGCCTTCTAGGCTCCACTATCCATGGGATTATCCTGCCAGGAATACTGGAGTGGGTTGCTATTACCTCCTCTAGGGGATTTTCCTCACCCAGGGATCAAACCTGTATCTCCTGTGGCTCTTTGGCAGGCAGATTCTTATCACTTGAGCCACCTGGGAAGCCCCTTTCTGTGTGACAGATTCTTCTGATTATAAACCAAGGTAAGGTTACAGAGCCCTTTCAGATCCTTACCCACTTCAATTAATTGCTTTCAGATCCTTAATTGGATCCTTACAACAACCCCATGAGATGGGTTAAAAGTGAAAGTGAAGCTGCCCAGTCGTGTCCGACTCTTTGTGACCCCATGGACTGTAGCCCACCAGACTTCTCCATCCATGGAATTTTCTAGACAAGAGTACTGGAGTGAGTTGCTGTTTCCTTCTCCAGGGGATCTTCCTGACCGAGGGACAGAACTCAGGTCTCCTGCACTGGAGGCAGATGCTTTACAGTCTGAGCCACCAGGGAAACCATGAGATGGGTTGATTGGGTGTTATTAATGTCATCCACCTTTTACTACATGAGGAAACAGCCTCAGAAGTCAGCTAGCCAGTAAGAACCTGACCAGTTCTTGATTGTGGTCTTCTGGTTCTGAGGCTAAGAAGTAGATGCAGTTTACTGCTGCTGCTGCTAAGTCGCTTCAGTCGTGTCTGACTCTGTGCGACCCCATAGGCGGCAGCCCAACAGGCTTCCCCATCCCTGGGATTCTCCAGGCAAGAACACTGGAGTGGGTTGCCATTTCCTTCTCCAGTGCATGAAAGTGAAAAGTCAAAGTGAAGTCGCTCAATCGTGTCCGACTCTTAGCAACGCCATGGACTGCAGCCTACCAGGCTCCTCCGTTCATGGGATTTTCCAGGCACGAGTGCTGGAGTGGGGTGCCATTGCCTTCTCCAATGCAATTTACTAGCTGGAGCGTATTGATCAGGAAAGACATAAAGACTGCTGTGCTTCAAAACAGTATGTCAAAAAGGGGATTAGTCCCTCTATTTGGATCAATTATTTAGATTTTTCACTTGGAGATGGGAAAAGGGACAATAACCTTTGAGGGTTCACTATCTGCAAAATGATTTTCTGGGTGCTTTGCTTAAATTATCTGTAAATATATATATCTAAATATTTCTAAAAATATTTAGAAAGGTTCCAGTAGCTCTATCAGAGAGCATTATTATCCCATTTGACAGATCAGGAAAGTGAGGCTAGAATGATTAACTGAGGCAACACAGCTAGGACTTGGTGGAACCAACATTTGATTGCAAGTTTGCTGGCCTGCAAACACATGCTTCTTTCCAACACATCCCATGGGAACTCTGGGGTCTCTATCCTTCTGTCCGTCTCTTTGCAACAGTTCTCTGTTTTTTTTAGTTTCATTCTGCTCTGGACCATTTCACATTGCCTACAATACTGATTTTCCCCAGTTAATGATAAGCATATACTAATATGTATCAAGCAATTTCTGTGTGTCAGGAACTGTTCTCAGTGCTTTGTTTAGATGACCTAATTTAAATCTCACACGACCAGCAGGTCCTGTACTTTCCTCCTTATTTTTCAGGGGGAAAAGGCAGCACAGAGTAGTTTAGATACTTGACCAAGGTCCCTCAGTAAGCAGTAGCGCTCCAATCATGTCACAGTCAGGTAGACACAATGCATATAAATTAATTTGCCTGGTTAGGAGTGGGAGAAGAAAAATCGTGTAGTCTCAGCTTCTTACCTACATGTTTTGCTTGTCTTGAAGTTGGCAGAGAGGCTGGGTTTTTGAGGTTGAAGATTAGGAGAGAAAGGGAAGGATGATGAATAAAGTGGCAGCTGGGAGTGGAATCCAGGATATAAGCGGGATCAGCAGGTGGTGGGAGAGCTCCTGAGATGGGAGTGAATGAATCCATTTCCTTCTCCAGTAGATCTTCCTGACCCTGGGATCAAACCTGTGTCTTATGCATTGGCAGGCATATTCTTTACCACTGAGCCACTTGCGAATCCCCAGTAGCCGAATGCAGTGACTTAAATTGGTAGGTTCTCTGGATATTTGATGAACGAATGAAGGATCTAAGAGGAAAATAAGATCATTTTCAATTTTTTCTTTATCCTTTTGTTCAGTATCACTAAACCTAATCATGTGATCCTTAGTATCCCCCTTGTCCCAGCAATTGT
>SJXQ01004646.1:49269-93149 GCA_006408695.1 Aepyceros melampus
CGTCTTTGTCTTTGTTTTGTAAATATCATCTATACCATTTTTTTCTAGATTTCACATATATGCATTAATATATGATTTTTGGGTTTTTTTCTTTATGACTTACTTCACTCTGTATGATAGTCTTTAGGTCCATCCTTGGTGGCTCAGATGATTAAAGAATCTCCCTGCAATGCAGGAGACCCAGATTCAGTCCCTGGTTGAGAAGATCCCCTGGAGAAAGGGATGGCAACCCACTCCAGTATTCTTGCCTGGAGAATTCCATGGACAGAGGCTATAGTCCATGGGGTCACAAAGAGTTGGACGTGACTGAGCAATGGCACCCCACTCCAGTACTTTTGCCTGGAAAATCCCATGGGCGGAGGAGCCTGGTAGGCTGCAGTCCATGGGGTCGCTAAGAGTCGGACATGACTGAGCGATTTCACTTTTACTTCTCACTTTCATGCATTGGAGAAGGAAATGGCAACCCACTCCAGTGTTCTTGCCTGGAGAATCCCAGGGATGGGGGAGCCTGGTGGGCTACCGTCTATGGGGTCGCACAGAGTCAGACACGACTGAAGCGACTTAGCAGCAGCAGCAGCAGAGCAACTAACACTTTCACAGGCTCATCCACATCTCCACAAATGACCCAACTTCATTCCTTTTTATGGCCAGACTTCAGCCACTTTTAACCTGAGGCATTGTGTGGAAACTTCTTTCCTAAATGAATTTTGACTTTTTATATTTCTCCCCTTGAAGTGTGGGCTCTGTATATTAGGGAACTTGTCTCTAGTTTGTCTTTGCATTGTCACCAGCAGGGTGCCTGGTATCTTTATTTGTTGAAAAATTAGAGATTAGTAAGACTGAGTTAAGATGCATGACTGGTCTCGTCAGTTCGGTAAATACATTTCTGATGTATAAGTACCATCTATTCTCATTTGTTCAGCTGTGCAATATTTCTGTTACGAAAACATAGTATAGACAACAAAAATTGAATGTTTAGCCAAATAAAACATTGGTCTGGTTCATAGTGACCAAAACGCCATAAGCTGTCTTTTGGTCAAGGTCTTGAATCACTTTCAGAGGAAGACAGATGACATTTTAAATCAGAGACATTGCACAGAGACAGTGATACAAGCAAAACTCACATGTTGATGCGTCAAGGAGAAGAATAACATATGAACACAGGATCATAAAGCGATAATTTTACATTTTCTCTTATTGTCTGGCAGAAGCAATATCAACTTGCACTGCTTCCTAGTGTCCAAGATACATAAAGGAAATAAGAAGAGATAAGTTTGTATTGAAATAGAAGCTTTTCATTTGCAAGTACTTCTGTTATAAATATAAACATTTATAAATTGCTCTTTGGGAAAAATAAACTTTCAGAGTAAAAAGTCACATGAAATAGATCCATCATCTTGAATCAAGCATTAAATAAAAGAAAGTACCTGAGTTAACAGTCAGGAAATGCTTCAGATTTAATAACTATTCCTTGATTCATTCAACAGATACTTGTTGAGGGCCTGTTATGCTCTGAAAAGAGAGAATATGATGCTGGATTGAAAAGATAAGTCTTTCTACTTAGGGAATTTACATTCCAGTAGGGACACAAACAAAATATAAATAAACAAAATTTTAAAAATATATATTTTAAGGTGGTTATTAATATTATATAGAAAATAAAAGAGTAAAATTAGAGTTGTTAGTTCACTAAGGAGTTGGCAATTGGGTTGGAACCTTAATGAGTGTCTCAAGAAAAGGGAACTTGAAATATGGAGTCTGTAAAGTGAAAACAAGCTTCAAGTTTTTGAGGAACAGAAAGGCTTTGTGGCTGGGAGGTGGTGAGTGAGAGAGCAAGGGTGGGAGGAGGTGAAAGTAGCAACAGCTCCCCTGGAAGGTGTAGCATCTAGTGAGCTGTGACATGGAGACTGGAGGGTTTTGGTCCTGTGTGTGCAGTGGTCCTCGTGAAGGGTTTACACTTGGGAAGAGATATGGTGAAAAACAAAATCTCTTCCATCCTGGAAAACCTCTCCCCAAAAGTAAAAGAGAAAGAAAATAATTTTATTCTTGCATAAGTATTCAAGCAGAATGTGACATGTATTGGCAATCTGCTAAAGAGACTGCAGAAACAGAGAAATTTGACCTTTGACATGGCCAAGTAGAAACATTTCATGGCGTCAAGTAGATTTTGCAGTCTGGGGTCAGGTGACATGTTAAGCCTGTCTCACCCAGGAAACTGGGAGATCAGGCATTATCGCTAAGATTCCATTTCAAACAGAGGAAAATCAGAGCAAGAGCATGGTGGCTTGGTCTGGGGTATGGTGGTGGAGATACAGAGAAAAGACTGGCTTAGGGAATGTGTATTGGTTGGGTTCTCCAGAGAAACAGAACCAATAGGATGTGTATGTGTGTGTCCACCTCTGCCTCTCTGTCTACGTACCTATCTCTCTACCTATCATCTATCAGTATCTTTTGAGAGAGATTTATTTTAAGGAATTGCCTCAAGCAGTTGTCGGAGAAGGCAATGACACCCCACTCCAGTACTCCTGCCTGGAAAATCCCTTGGACGGAGGAGCCTGGAAGGCTGCAGTCCATGGTGTCGCTGAGGGTCAGACACGACTGAGCGACTTCACTTTGACTTTTCACTTTCATGCATTGGAGAAGGAAATGGCAACCCACTCCAGTGTTCTTGCCTGGAGAATCCCAGGGACGGGGGAGCCTGGTGGGCTGCCGTCTGTGGGGTCACACAGAGTCGGACACGACTAAAGTGACTTAGCAGCAGCAGCATGCAGTTGTGGATGCTGACAAGTCCAAAATGTACAGGGGTAGGTTGGCATGTTGGTAACTCAAGAAAGAGTGGATATTGCAGTTCAGGTCCAAAGATAATTTAGAGATAGAATTTCCACTTCTCTGGTTGACCTCAGCCTGTTTTCTCTGAAGGCCTTCAGCTGATTAGGTGAGGCCCACACACAGTATGGGGTATAATCTGGTTTACTAAAAGTCTACTGATTTAAATGTTAATCTTCTAGAACTAGAACAAAAAACAAAAAACTTCCACAAACAACCTTCATAGCAACATCCAGACAGGGGTTTGACCAATTATTTTGATCCTATAGCCCAGCCAATTTGACACATAAAAATAACCATTGTGGTACATTTTTGGAGAGAGCCAACAGATTATAATTTTGTCCTAGAAAGTGAAGGAAAGCTGAGAATCTAGATGACTCCTAGGTCTTTGGCTTATATATCTAGATGGATGATGGTGCCATTAATAAAAAAGAATTTGAATGTTTGTTCATGAAATGCCATCATAGTTAAAGTTAAGATGGAACTACGGATGAAAATTAAATACATGAAATAAAACTCAAGGAAGTATAAAAACCTCTGAAAGAGGAATACTATTCTTGCACAAAGACTTCTGAACACCTTACGTTAAATGGCTGGTTACCAGCTGGTTGGTTGACTGAATTTAGACAGTAAGTGTTGACCACTCAACAATATGATCACATGACTGAAGTAGAAGGTGGAAGATAGATTTTGTCAAGATGGTACTAAGCAAAACTGTGTGTAATGTGGAAGAGAAGTCTAGAGAAGAAAATAATAGGTGCAATTGCCAACACAAATTAAATGTAAAGGTCAATATAGATGAGTCTACAAATATCTATGGCAACAGTTTCATAGGTTAGTACCATTTTAGTCAGATATAAATTTTTGTATGGTATATTATCCATTTAAAGAACATTTTATCTTCCCATTTCCTGGGTTTTACTGTGAGCAAAACACAATATTGTTAAAATTTTAATTGTATTCCCAGTGTACAAAGTTACTCATGTTGCCACACAAAGATCAAGCTTGGGAAGGACTTCAGTTAGATGGGAGGAGATTGCGTTGACATTGCATGTTCTGTTGACAGACGTCAACTCCAAATATGCCAACAGAAGCAGATGTTCTGAATATAGGCTCTAGTGAGTCCCGATTCCAAGAAGTGGAACCAGCAGACATGCAGAACCCAGCCAAGGAATCTAGGCAGAGGTTCAGAGTAGCTCTGAATTAGGAACCCAAGCAAGACAGAGGCAGGAGGTCTCTACCAAGTGTAGACAAGAGCAGATATGGCAAGAGAACATAATCTTTTGAGGCAAAGATCCATTATGACCTCAAAGTTGATGGTCCAAGACTGATCTCAGAGTGTGAGTGTTGCCAAGCCCACAGGGGTGTTGAGGACAGTAAATAGAATTTAGCTTGTAAAAGTGCTTTGTAAACAGCATAGGGCTCTGTTAGTGATATTCTGATTATTTGATAGTTTCATGGGATGACCTAATTAAAATTGGGGTTGGCTGATGTCAACTATTGTATAGAGGATGGATAAACAATAGGTCCTACTATATGGCAGAAGGAACTATATTCAATATTCTGGGATAAACCATAATGGAAAAGAATGTAAAAAAGAATATATGTTTGTATAACTGAATCACTTTGTTGTAGCAGAAATTAACACAATATTGTAAATCTGTTTGTTGTTCAGTTGCTAAGTTGTCTCACTCTTTGTGACTCCATGGACTGCAGCATGCTAGGCTTCCCTGTAAATCAACTTATACTTCAATGAATGAAAAAAATAAAGTTGAAATCAAATGTAAAAAAGAAATAACAAGCTCATTTAGCCAAACCCTCAAACATCTGTAATACTCTACTAGCTCACTTTGAAAGAAGCTCTTAAGTAGAAGGAATTTACTCAAACTTCACAAAAAGTGTTTAATTTATATTTGTGTCCCCCAAATAATCAATTCTTTTCATTTGTCTATTAAAAAATAGAGAAAAAACAAAACCTTTAAATGATCAAACTTGAATTCAATTGTGATTTAAAAGATAAGAATGTGCTTACTAGTTCTTTTTATTATTTTCTTTTTTGGCAAGAGGAAGTTAAGTTTTGCCAGATAGCAGCTATGTACTACAAGAATAAACCATGTATACATATTTATTTAAAGTACCAACCCCAAATTGCAAGCATAAAAAAACAGTTATTTGTAAAGTTACTCTTATAAATATTACCTTAAACAATATAAAAATGTAATGTACTCAAACTTTACTGCAAACTTCACAAATTATTACACTTTTCAAATGCATTTTGTATCATTTTTTAATACAACGGTCAAGTTGAATATGCCAGTGAAATGACAGATACTAGATGTCTGAGTTGCCCACTGTTGCATGGGAAACGAAACAAAAAAGCTCTCTAGTTGCCCAGACCTGGGCTACCCAGCAGACTCTTAGCTCACAGATCTGCTGGCCATTAAATGAAGGTAAAAATTCCTAAAATAAAATTGTTTTTCAGACACAAGAGACTTTCCCAGTGTTATAATTAGAATAATTGTGTACCAGTTCAGTTCAGTTCAGTCGCTCTATAGGTTTCATCTATCTCAAAGAGGCTAAGGATAGTCAGACTTCAAAATTCTGTTCTAGGACATAGAAATATTTAATTTTATACTTTATTGTGTTCACCTCCAAATTTGTTTTTCTCAGATGAGTGTTATTTCTTCTTCTATTACCTATCTTTTATGTTTGTGCATGCTTGTATTTGTGCTTAGTCATGTCCAACTCTCTGCTGCTCCATGAACTGTAGCCTGCCAGGCTCCTCTGTCCATGGAATTCTCCAGGCAAGAATATTGGAGTGGGCTGCCATTTCCTCCTTAAGGGGATCTTCCCTACCCAGGGATTGAACCCGTGTCTCTTGCATCTCCTGCATTGGCAGGCAGATTCTTCACCACTGCACCACCTGGGAAGCCCCCTTTTATGTTCACTTCACTACAATTCATGCACATTTAAAGCATTTGAGCCTTTTCATAAGGTTCCTTGTCCAAACCAGAACATCTTGAAGATTTCCAGTCAATTACTGGCAGCTGCCAGCCATGTACTCCTGAGGGAGGACCCTCAACCCAGTCTTTCCAGCTTCAGGGACCCTTCTGGAGGAGCTGAGTTGGCCCAGGCAGAGTTAATTTCATCCTTTTTCCTGTGATCATAGGTCTTTAAGGGAAATGGAAAAATTGAGAACTTATTTTTCTTTAACTGTTTATTTTATAGCTAATAAACAATGTTGTGATAGTTTCAGGTAGACAGCAAAAGGACTCAGCCACACACATACATGTATCCATTCTCTCCCAACCTCCCCCTCTTCCAGTCTGCCATATAACATTGAGCAGAGTTCCCTGTGCTATACAGTAGGTCTTTGTTGATTATCTATTTAACATTAAGAACTTTTGAACTAAAATATTGCCATTATCCTATGTATCCATTTAAACACCCTTTCTCTTTTTTTAACAGACACAAGGCAATTTTTAATATACAATGAAGATCAAAGCGTTGCGTGGAAGCATTAAGTCCCAGTGCAGTCCAAACTGCAGTTTGCAACCCAAACAGTGAAGCTCAGAAATTCCGATGGGTGTCTGAATCCCAGATCATGAGCATTGCACTTAAATTATGCTTAGGGGTGCCATCAAAAACTGATTGGGTTCCTGTCACTCTGTATGCCTGTGACTCTAAGAGTGAATTTCAGAAATGGGAGTGCAAAAATGACACACTCTTAGGAATCAAGGGAGAAGATTTATTTTTTAACTATGGCAACAGACAAGAAAAGAACATTATGCTTTACAAGGGATCAGGTTTATGGAGCAGATGGAAGGTTTATGGAACCACTGATGATCTGTGCTCTAGAGGTTATGAAGGTAAGAAGCTTGGAATTTTTTTCTTTTGTCTTTCTGTCCATTTTTTCTCATCCTCTTATTTGAGAACTAATTCAAGAAAATAAGCATATTCTTATTCAGTCTGTACTGGAAATATTGATTGCTTTTGAATTTGGAATGATTGTGTGTTCTGTGAGTGAATAAATGCAGTTAAAAAGTCCTGAGTAATACTTTAGCTATTTGTGATTAATGGGAAGACATTTCTTATAACTTTTGCTAAAATTTTTCCTAACAACTATTACTGTTTTTGGAAATTACTTTTCACTGTCATCTTTAATTCAGAGTCTCAAATTTAATACTGTGTGATTGTCATGATAAATGAATTTAACCAAATGTTTCTTTTCCTTTGGTTTAAGTCATTGCTAAACAAATGATCTATGGAAACACATTTTTTTAATAACTCAGATTGCAGAAAATCTTGACATTGACAGTTTGGGTTTCTAAATGTTTCTAATTTATTTGTTACCTTATGGGTATTTAGAAACATTATATAATAATCAGAAAATTAGCAAAGCTGAGGCATTAGCTTGTAAATTAACCTTTAGCATGTTTAGTCTGCTATTTTAGAAAGTGATAGCACCAGTGGGCAGAAAATTACTTTATATGTAGTTGGTTCCTTTAGCTCTTCAAGGTGGAAAAAATCAGAGTATCTAGTCTTCTCTCATCTAGGCCAAATTTCATTTTCTGGCAGCTGCACAGAAAAAATAAAACAAAAAAGAACTTGATGTCCTTTACAAAGGCCTCTTGAGTCAGAGGATGATATAGCCACATTCTAGGATGGGTCATTTGGTTGTTGAGCAGTGTTATCTAGAACATCCTCAAGGTCAGAGAAAGAATTTGCCTTTCGGGACAAGAGATTAACCTGTTTCCAAAGTTACTATGTTACTGAGGCTGCAAAGTTTGGTTGAACTTGTCTGATGGCAGCTATGCAGAGCATCAGAGTTCAGCTCTTTGCAAGATAATGATTTCTCAGCTATCCATTTTCCTTCTATGTTCTATAAAGAGAAAAACAAAGTAGGAATTAAAGAAGAGTGAGGAGGAGGGCTCAGAAAAAAAGTTATCCTGAGGTCTTTTTCGAAAATAATGTAGATTTAGAAATTATGTGAGAGACAACCAAAGTAGCATAGCATTTCAAGAGAAGCTTGACGGAAAGTTGTAGGGCAGGGCAAAGGTGAACTAAACGTTGACTGAGTCAAATTCCACAGATAGGACAACAGTTCTAATTGAGGAATTCAACACAAGGAAATTTGATGCTAAAAGATGGGAATTCTCGTTTTATTTTAAAAGATATCACTGAAGTTTTACAATCTCCTTCCCACTCCCTGCCCACACTTTCTGATCTTCTGTTTGCTTTTAGAAAAATATGCATAGGATTTAAGACAGTGGTTCTCAAATTTTACCATGATTAAGAAACATCTGGAGAACTTGTTAAAAATACAGATCCCAAAGTCTTCCGTCACTAGATTTCAAATTAGCATATTGGGGGAAGGGCCTAGGGAGCTATTGAATTATTTTTATGAACACCTGGGTGGTTGGTTGCGAATAGTCCCTTGATCACACTTTGCATAGTCCCTAACTCTCTCTCAGTACTTAAGGTATTCCTGCTAGATGATCTAGCCTTTCAGAGAGATCTTGGAATCCATTCATTGGAATATATGTAGAAGTAAAGACAAGGCAGAGAGGATGTATGGAGATTCTTTGTGTCTCTAAAAAAGATTTGGGGAGGAATACTGTCTGAGACCAAAGATTTAATTTTGAGTAATAGAATTAGATTTTGTAGATTTCAAAGCCTCTATGAGGATTGTCTGGAAGAGTGGACCACAAGAGGAAGAAGCAATGAGTGCTGTGTCATGAGTTGTTAGTGAAGTTGACCTCATCAGTGCTTTGTTTAATAAATCAAGTTAGGGACTAGTGGACGACACTGCACTTCTACTGCAGGGAGGGTGGGTTCAATCCCTGGTCAGGGAACTAAGATCAGCATGCCCTGTGGTGTGGCCAAAATTTTTAACAAAATAAATAAATACATTGAATTAGTCCTTAAAAAGCCATTTTTGATTGGCATTTATAAGTTAAGCTCTGAAAATTCCTTGGCTGCTTTAATAAGCAGTGAGACTAGCCCTAGGTAGTCTTTATCAGGTTTACTTCATACAAAAGAACAATGGCATAATTATTACAAATCCAGCATATTTTTATACAATCTGGGATTTGGAAAAATAGTTCTATAACTTAGTGGAACCAAATTTAGAATCACATTTTAAACTTATTAACAGTTAGGTGGCTCAGACGGTAAAGTGTCTGTCTACAGTGCAAGAGACCTGAGTTCAATCCCTGGGCCGGGAAGATCCCCTGGAGAAGGAAATGGCAACTCACTCTTGCCTGGAGAATCCCATGGATGGAGGAGCCTGGTGGGCTACAGTCCATGGGGTCGCAAAGAGTTGGACACAACTGGGTGACTTCACTTTCATTTTTCAATTGGGAAAAAATTTTGAGGGTATTGAAAATAAACCCAGCTTTTAAGGTAGACTGGATAAGTATGAATAAAGGAAAAGGAAAAGAGGTAAATCATTTATTTTTGTCATGCTCTTTATGTACATTGGGATCCCCTGATAGCTCAGTTGGAAAAGAATCTGCCTGCAATGCAGGAGATCCTAGTTCAATTCCTGGGTTGGGAAGATCTGCTGAGAAGGGATAGGCTACCCACTCCAGTATTCTTCGGCTTCCCTTGTGGTTCAGCTGGTGAAGAATCCACCTGTAACGTGGGAGACCAGGCTTCAATCCCTGGGTCGGGAAGATCGCCTGGAGAAGGGGAAGGCTACACACTCCATATTCTGGCCTGGAGAATTCCATGGACTATACAGTCCATGGGGTCACAAACAGCTGGACAGGACTGAGTGGCTTTCACTTCACTTTACTTATGTACATTAAGTGCCATGCTATGTGCTTTACAACTGTTACATTATCTAAATAACTTTTAAGATGTCTTTAAAGAATTTTTTAAAGTCATAGATCTATGAAACAATTAGGAAAAGAGTATTCTTATCTAGAAAAATCAACTGGTCACAAGAGACTAAATATTTCAGTATAGAAGATTATCTCCCAGAGATAATCTGAACATACTGGAGAATTTAGCTACATGAGTGGTTTGGTTCTTCTTGAAGATGTGACCTTCTCTAATCCTTTTGGCTTAAGCCAAACCATAATCCACAATGGTTCTATATTTGTTTCAACTTCCTTTTCTAGGTAAACTTAGAGCTTCCCATTTTGATCTGTTTGGACTCTTTTTTTTTTTTTTTTAAAGACAAATATTGATGATAGTATCTAATGGTTTTGAGTGCTTTTTTCCATGATGCGAATCAGAGATTTATATGAGAATTCTTACCCTTTCTTGGCCATTGTTGAGGGACTTGAGTAGAGTGTGTCTTGATAAGGAGTGATTGGAGGGGACTGAAGTTTTGACTGTGTGTTTGGGTTCCACAGTTATAAGGTTATTTTTCAATCTAGAGATTCAGTAATTCTCCAATTTCAACCCAGAGGAAGGATAGCCTTTTCTCTATTTGGAGGAAAGGGAGAAGTCAAAGTTGGCAGTAGAGCTGACTACTTTTGGCTTGCGCGAGCGAAGAGGAAAACCTATTGACAAAGTCAGCGGGCCAGAAGTGGTACTCGAGTTGTTCCTGAGGACACACTGCTGTATGAACCCAGCAAAGACAGGGCTCGGAGGGAATGGAAACACAGGGGAATTCCCTGTGTGGGGCATGGGGTGTCACCAGAAGAGTGAGACCAGTTCTTGCAGTAACCTTCTGATCGGGGAGTCAGTGTTCAGGGGATTCACATCATTTCTAAGTGCAAGTTGGTGTGTCTCTTCTAGCCATGTACACACTGCTGGGCAATGCCAACGGGGCAACCTGTGCGTTTCCATTCAAGTTTGAAAACAAGTGGTACGGGGAGTGCACCTCGGCTGGACGATCCGACGGCTGGCTGTGGTGTGGAACTACTACGGATTATGACTCGGATAGGCTCTTTGGATATTGTCCATTGAAGTGTAAGTAACTTTAAGACAATTTTGACATGTTTAATATGGCAACCTAGTGATAAAACCTTGTGTATTTTTTTCCTTTTTTCCTTTATGTAATTTCTCATTTATTATCTCAGATCATACACCAGCACAACCCTGTACAGATGTCACTGTCCCCATTTTCTAATGGAGGGAGTGATCTGTATTGGTTAAAGACCACAACTCACATCTTCTGACTCTTATCCCTGGGTTGCATCAAATGACCCCTTTATTTTCACTAAATACTTCTCTTCAAATTCCACTCTTATTGTCAGTTATTTTCTAAGACTTTAGGGCAAATTATACTGTATATGATACGGTATATACTTAACACCAGAGGTGGTCATCTCATTTTCCAACCCCCCAGTGGTTTACCTTTACTAAACTATAAATCAAAAATAAAATTTAAGCAATGCTACAGCAGGAAGTTTGATAGAGAGAGAGATGTGAGGGATGCCTGAATTTTGTGTCCATGTAATGAAAAGGGTTCCTTACTGTAAAAATGATAGTAATGCTACTCTTCTTAAATTCAGTTTAAGAAGAATTACCATTTAATTTAACATAGTTTCAATGGAAGTGAGTTATGTCTGTGCTTGAAGGGGTTCTAAAATGAAAATATTAGTCTTATTGGAATGATGCAAAATAAGTTGCACTGTGTTATATTGATAGGAGGGCCATCAGAATGCTTTGTGTCCTTTCCATGCTCAAGAATCTGTTGAGAAGCAAGGCAGTGGGAGTTCCCTGGTAGTCCACTGGTTAAGTCTGTGCTTCCACTGCAGGGGCCATGGGTTCTGTTCTTGGTTGGGGAACTAAGATTCCACATACCACACCATTCAGCCAAAAAACAGAAAAAAAGAAAAACAGGACAGCAGATTTTGGGTGGGATGGAGGAGGGCATTTGTGTCGGAAGGCAGGGAGGGGGATGAAGAATGCAGAGAAACAAGAGTTCTTTGCTTCCCTTTCCATTACACCTGTTGCTGTCCGCTGCTCTCATCCTTTCCTTCCCCTTGAACTTCTTACTCTTGCTAATTCAGATTCTATGGATCAGAGCTCCTATTTTCTGCTCTTCCGCCAAGGGCTGGATGCAGGGGCAGAGCCTCAGAGGCAGTCTGGGATGTTGTGAGACCATCTGCATGGCAAGAGTGTTGCTTACCACTAAACTTTCAGGACTACACATCTACCTACAATCACAGTATTCCAAGGATTATTGTGAAAAAACAGTCCAGTTTACGAAAGTATCTTAGTTTGTAAAGCCAAACTTCAACAGTCATGTTTATTTACCTCTTTTGATTTTTAATTCCTAAAGATCACACTAAAAATTAATTTGATTTCTCAGCCCCTTAGATTATTGCAGTTCCCCTCTGGGTATAGTCCCTCTCTTCTGGTCTGATCTTTGTATTAGAAGATTTGCTGTCTGAAAACAAAATTTAACCTTTTTCCTCCCATAAGATAAAGCAATATTTGTGGAGGAGCAACTTTGTCCTGGACTTTGCAGGAATAGTATTTTCTAAATCTGTTACCATGTAGTGTCTTGGGGCTACAGATCTCATGGGCCCAGCTGTAACATCTCACATTTACACAGTGTTGACAGAGGTGTTGTTGGTTGCATGTATGATTTAAATGGAAGACAAATGGTGAGCCAGTAATCATTAAAAAAAAAAACACAAAAAGCGAAAACTCACCACCTTGGCTAGATTGCATTGGAGGGATAAACTGAGTATCTTCTAGAATAAGTTTTTAGTCTCATTGATTCCAATTTATGTCTTAAAGCAAATTATATATTTTTTCCAATTAGCTATAAAAGAGAAATTCCTGTAGAAATTTAAAACACTTTTGATTTCAGCATGCATTATGATTTTAAAGAACCTTTTATACAATTTATGCCTTTCTTAAAGAGTTTTGCAGTTTCCCAAACTGTTTCATTGTCCTTGCTTTGTGTTTCTTTCAAAAGAACATTTTATTTTATGTTAGCCTTCAACTAGCAGATTCAATCCAGGAAGATGAGGTCCTAGCTACTGACCTAGTGACATTTCGTATATGCTCTTCATTGTCCTTTTTATTGTTTATGGTAATGTTTTCCTTCTATTTAGACATTTATTTTCAAGTATCAGGGCAGCAGGAAAAGGAAAAGCCCCCTTTCTCTCAGTTCCTCATAGCTTGCAATTTTAGCTTTCAGTATCTGTTGCGCTGGTTTACTGTGGCAATTTGTACAATTTGGGGAGATAGAGGGTCAGCAAACCTATGCATTCATTAAGAAATAAGTTTTAGTTACTTGGTTTAAAATGAAAAATATTCTTTCTTTAAATGAAAAGTCTCGTATTTTTTCTTTGCTCATTTATATCCCTTTTCTTCATTCCTAGATGAGAAAATCACCCCCCCCTTTTTTAATATTTCACACTTTCTACCACAATACAAGCCAAACCTCCAAATTTCTAAAAATATTTGTTTAAAATAGCTTCCTCTTCAAAGAAACCTCAAATCAGTCTCGTTTGAATCATCTCACTTACATGGAGAAAATTCCATTTGCACATTAAACTAGTAAGATCTCAAATTACATTACGTTAAATTTAACATTACTAACTCAAATTTATTTTTATATAAAAATATAATGATTTTATAGTTAAAACATCTTAGAAATGTCTCTGCTGTTGCCCAGATGAATTGTTGACATATTTATCTTCCTCTTTGGTGTTTCATGGACCTTAAATTTCATATCATGTGTGTGGTAAGTGTATGAAAAAGGTCACTTCCTTGTCAGATACAAAGAATTGCAATTATATGCCTATATAAAGTGTAGTCTATATGTGTATGCAGAGAGTAAGCTATATGCATATATAGTGTAGACTGTAGGCAATATATGATATTGGCTATATGCATATGAATACTATAGGCTCTATACACATGGACAACTGTCCAGTTTCTTAGCAAATTGAATACTTCTCAGAAAATCTGAGAAGTTACATAATTTTTCTCTCTTTCTTACAAATAAATGAAAGGGTTATGACTTCACATGACTTGTAAGTAGCATTTTATATTACTAAAAAGACAAAACAGAAGTTTTTATAACACAAAGCACATAAAAATATTTCAACTGTTGACTCATTTCTCAATCATCTTATATGTAAAATGCTATCAATAATGCTTATTCATCTATATTATTGGCCTTTCATAGAATATAGCCAAGTTTATAGAATATATTGGGAAGTGTAAAGTAGCAAAGAAAAAAAATAAGGTAAAAATTTAAAAATTATTTTACTCTGAAGGAAAAAAAATAGTGATAAGCTATTACTGAAAGGTATCAACACGTAATATCTGCCGGCAATGCAGGAGACCGCGTTCAATTCCTGGGTCAGGAATATCCCCTGGAGAGGGAAATGTCAACCCACTCCAGTGTTCTTGCCTGGAGAGTCCCATGGACAGAGGAGCCTAGTGGGCTACAGTCCATGGGGTCTCAAGAGTTGGACACAACTTAGTGACTAAACCACCACAACCTGTAATATATTCTAGAGATAAGAAAATGAGACTCCAGAAGCTATTGATGTAATTAAAGATCAAATCACAAGTGAGTGACAGAGCCTGGAGGCAAGTTCTGCTCAGTCTGTGGAATCCATGGCCTTTGCCTGTAATGCCTGTGTCTTTGGTCTAAAAAGACCAAACTAGAATGTGCAGGTGACATATACATTGATGCAAGAAGACATATTTATTTTCTCTTCTCTTTCTTGTTTTTCTAGATTAAGGAATTGGGCTGTTATCTCTATTCTTTTTTTTTTTTTTTTAAAGAACCACACATTTATTTGGCTACACTGCATCTTAGTTGAGGTGTACAGGATCTAGTTCCCTGACCAGGGCTTGAACCCAACTGAGTCCAAGTCCCTTGCACTGGAAGTGAGTCCCTTAGCTACCAGATCACCAGGGAAGTCCCTGTTATCACTGTTCTTAATCTTTGTATTTGCCTCACTTCTCAACTCATCTGATCTCTAGCATCCTAATGGGAAAACAGACAAGTATCTTTCCTTTCTTTCTCAAGGCACATGAAAGAAATGCAATGTGGTGGATCTTTGGAAAATTCCCCTTCTTCATTTCAGGAGTCAAGACAATCTCATAGTCACTTTAAACCTAAGTAAAAGAAAGAATAAAAGGAAAAGAAATACAATGTTTTAAGCATTAGTACTACCCAGATTGTTTAAAAAATATTGTCCCCTGAAAATCCTTTCCCTGGGTAATGCAATCAATTCCTTTTGGCTTCTTTTGCAGTTGAAGGCAGTGAAAGCTTATGGACTAAGGATCCATTGACCAACATTTACTATCAGATAAATTCCAAAGCTGCTTTAACTTGGCACCAGGCGAGGAAGAGCTGCCAACAACAGGATGCCGAACTCTTGAGCATCACAGAGATACACGAGCAGACATACCTGACAGGTAATGATATGAAATGAAAACAAAGTTGTGAGGTCATGATTGTTGTCTTTCTATGCGTGCGTGCATGCTCAGTTGCTCAGTTGTGTCCAACTCTTTGCAACCCCATGGACTGCTAGACTCCTCTGTCCTTGGAATTTTCCAGGCAAGAATACTGGAGTGGGTTGCAGTTTAACTTAAAAGCAGATAGCACAAATAATTATAGATATCATGATAGAGTCAGTCCTAAACAGATGGTGCAGAGGGCATGACAAATGTGAAACCTGTGAAAGACACCTGAAATGACAAATAGGTTTTGTCTCATGAGCCAACTTTTTAAAATTTTGTTTATTTTTTAATTGAAGGAAATTGCTTTACATAGCTTTGTTGCTTTCTGTCAAACATCAACATGAATCAGCCATAGGTATACATATGTCCCCTCCCTCTTGAATGTAGCCAACTTTCTTCTATTAGTTGTGACACTCTGGAACCTGTGCTGAGAAGGATTCTGAGGATTAATCTGGGCTCAGAGTAGAAGATGCCACGATCAACTGGCAATGTTTTAGATACAAGACATGGGTGCCAGACTGGTCAGGTATTCCAGGTCTAGCGTCAAGTCAGTGGTTTTCCACTAGCATTAAAGAATTTACTCCCACCACAAACAGGGACAAAAGCTGGGTTTTGTGTGTGTGTGTGTGTGTGTGTGTGTTTTGGTTTTGTTTTGTTTTGTTTTGTTTTGACCTCGTAGCTCGCAAATTCCAAGACTACTGGTTTTCAGGTCTTACTGATACTGTTTCTACAATTTTTTTTTTAGCATTTGTTTATATGTGAAAAGGAAAAGAATTAGTGTTTGCTTGAGATGAGAGGTTCTGTTTTAACTTCTGTAATCCATGCTTGGGGAACAGAGAGATCAGGACCAGAAATAAGTGTGAGATTAAGAGCATCCCTCGTTTCCTGCTCTGGAATCTCTCCTCCCATTCACCGTGACCCTGCTTCTAGCTGAATCTCTCTCTGTTCCAGTGACTACCATGTTGAAAAAACCCTTAGTAGCTTCTCATTTCTTATCAAATAATTAACAACACATCTTTGCCTGACTTCCAGGGGCTGTCCCCTGTCCACTGAGTGCTCCCCATTGTGCTTTTCACAGTCTTGACAAAAGAAAAGTTTTGGGTTTCTCATCTAATGTCTCATACTTTCTCACCTCCGCATCTGTTTCCATGGCATTTTTTGTATCTGGGATTCCCCACATGTTATCCAGTTGAAAGGCAATCTCCTCCCTTTCTGTCTGCATTTCTCTTACTTCTTTACCAGTTTTATAAAAGTTACTTATATATGTTCTACTTCCCCTACTAAATTATATATACATTCATTTTAAATTCATTCATTCATTTATAAGGTGGTATCTGTGCATGGGGCATTGTTCTAGGTCTTGGGGACATAACGGTATCAAAGCCAGTCATGTCCTGTCCATGTGGAGCTTAAAGTTCAATGGGGAAAACACATAAACAAGAAAACAAACAAATAAATACAAATTATCATTAAATGCCACGGAGAGACCAAACTGAATGCTGTGTATAAAAAGGATTGGAGGGGGAGACAGCTGAAAGTGAGGGATGTCTTGTGAGTAGGTATGTCACCACCCCCAGAGAGATTCACAGCAGAACCTTCCAAGGAAGACAGTATTGAAGAATATTTGCTGACTGACAAATGAGGATGCAACACAAGAAAAGCAATTATTTAGAAATTCAGCCTCACATTTGGACCAGTGGTCAGTTTATGGCAAGAAGACAGTGGTTCTTAAGTGTGAAGTTGCTTATCCATCACTAGGGAACTTTGTTAAAGTCAAGCTGCCTGGGTACACACCCCAGAGAATGTAGATTAGTAGGTGTAATGTGGGAGCCCAGGCATCTGCATAGGATCAATTTTCCAGGTGATTCTGGGGCAAGTGGATGAGGACCACACTTGGTAAAACACTACATTCAGTACCCGCTATGTCAAACACGCCTGCCTATTCCATCTGCCTGGACAGCGGGCAGCAGAGCTCAGAGGTATATATAGGGCACAGACTTAGGAGCCTGACTGCCTGAGCCCCTGATCTGTGAAGCCGGGGGACCTTGGGGGTAGTACCTGAGCCTTCTATGCTGCAGTGACATCATCTGTTAAGGGAGAAAGTGTGTGTTACCTGGTATGGGGGACAGAGTTGTCCCCAGCCTTACCTCATTATCTAGGACTTTGCTTTCTCCAACTCTTTTTGGATATCTCCATCAACTGAAACACATTTCTCCTATAAGTTACTGTTTTTAAATTGAATTTGAAGATGTTGGTTGCATCCTATTTTAGGTAGAAAAAAATGTAACATGCATTATATTTTAGTACAACTTTGTGAAATATACAAAGCATTATTAAGAAAGTTTTATTACTTCTTGCCCATTTCGGAGGACTAAATCATGAAAACTGGCTCCACTGTAATGAAAGCTTTGTTGCGATAGTTAGGCACCAAGTATAACTTTGAAAACACCAAGTATAACATTTTTCCTATTAGTGTAACTGCAGCCGCCATTTTCTTTCAGGCGTTATTAAGGAAATTGAAGACAGAAGCAGTGACCTCACTGGGGGTGTTGTCCTAGTCTGTGTTGGTCTTTGGGGCCTTTGTATGTAGTGTCGGGACAAAGTACAGAGGGATCAATGTTTATAACCATGTATCAAGATAAGGAGAAGAGGAAAACAGACAGAGATGAAATTTATGTAGATGATGAAGGAAGTGCAATGATGAGCTGAGACAGTCCTGGTGTGATGTGTGCTGGCTTGCATGGGTGAGATGGTTTTACTTGGCTTTTTTTTTTTTTTAATGGATCTCTTTGTGTGTTGTGTTATCTTGACTTTTCTGAGTTTTGCTTGTTTCCTGGCTTTCCAGAAGTGAAGGGACAGAGCACAGGTTACTTTTGGACTCTCTTTCCAGCTGCCTAGAGCAAAGGGGCCACGTGGGCAGGACAGCATCACTGCCCATCCCTCCACTCACTTCCACATTTCCGGCTCCAGCTCTGCTATCAGGCGCTGGCTGCAGGAAGTGCTTCCCTAATCAGCAAGGGCTATTATTGTGTCCTCGGGGGAGCAAACAAGCCCAAAGAGATTTCGAGGCAGAGTTCACCTCAGATACTTAGTTGAATCTCATCCAAGCCTCTGGAATTTCAGTCAGCAAATTTGAACTGAAATCCGGGTAAGAATGACTTCTCGAAAGAGATGTGTAGTATTTCCTGCCTTTTCGTGTTTTTTTTTTTTTTTTTCAATTTTTAGCCATACCACACAGCATGTGGGATCTTAATTCCCTGACAAAAGATCAAACCCATGCCTCTGCATTGGAAGCAGGGAATCTTAACCTTCGTACCACCAGGGAAGTCCCTCCTCCTTTTCCTTAAGTCAGAAATACCAAGTCGAAATACTAAGCATGAGGGGACAAAAGGAGTCTGAGGGAGAATTTAAAAATTAATACAGACTTCTGTTTTTCTGGAAAGAAGATATTCATGACATTTGGAATTTATTGGCATAAATTGGCGAATACTCTAGAAAATGAAGGTGTGAGTTGGGGATTGTCATTCACTCCATTCTGGGAAGTAGAAACTTTTTTAAAAGCCACAAATACGATAGTTATACTTTTAAAATAAAATATGATTTATTTTATGTGAGAAATTTTAAGAGTAAATTTCATTTGACAAAAAGGTATAAGCCTCTTTATGACTCTGAGAGCAAATCAGCTATTATTTATTAAACAGTTTTTGTGTGTCAGACATAGCTTTATTTCTAAAGCTGATGCTAACCTGGTAAATAAGAATTATTGTCTTCACTTTATAGGTGAAGCAAGAGAAGGAAGGATGAGTTAAGAATTTTGCCTTATTCCAGATGTTCAGAAAATAACTGAATTGGAATTCAGCTCTGTCTTTCCATTACACTCTGCCCAGGTCTCACTCACAAAATAAGCAAACATCTGATGGTCCCCAACGCACGAAGGAGAATTCTTAATTTAGATGTCAACAGCCCCTTGTTCTAGTAAATTTATTCTAGTAAACTGGCAATCTGATTTCACATTATCTGCTGGGTTAAGGCTTCTGCCCAGCAGCCAGTTCTTACATCATCCATCGTCACTTCATCGTCTCTTCTACTTCTGCCCTCAAAAATGTTGGGACACTCAATTGAATCTTCAATTCTTGAAACTGATTTATAACTCTGTATGTGCATGATTAGGATTTGCAGAACTGAAATAAGATACAGGAAGTGAAATTGGCTTGTTTACACTGATTGTTTTTGCCAGTTTCCTATGGTGGTAGCTGGACCACAGTATAGAAAAGAAAAATATGGTGTAATATTGGACATTACTACATCTTATAACTAAGTTCAAAATAGGTATTAACCGTTTCAGACAATGCATACATAAAAATTAAACATTAAAAAATTTAGCATTGGAATTGATGCTTTGTGTAATAATACTAAAAACATTTGGTAATCTTTATGAAATTACAAACAAGTTAGAGAAAAAATTGTGGAAGATACTCATCAGGTTTAAGTGACATATTTAACACAGGGTTTGGAATTTGTCAGTTGCACTTTTTGTCAGCTCTAATTCAGCATGGAGTGGTGGTTTCAGTTACTAAGTCGTGTCTGACCCTTTGCAAGCCCACGGACTGCAGCCTGCCAGGCTCCTCTGTCCATGGGATTATCCAAGCAAGAACACTGGAGTGGGTTGTCGTTTCCTTCTCCAGTGGATCTTCCCAACCCAGGAATTGAACCTGGGTCTCCTGCATTGCAAGAAGATTCTTTACCAACTGAGCTATGAGGGAAGCCCAGAATAATATTAAGGATAATGATAATAATAGCAATAGATTACATTTATTGGTCATATACTCAGGGTAAGGCCCTGTTTTGAGAAGTATGACTTAATTTTCCAAAACAAGCCTAGAAGTTCCTAGAGTAGATGAGGAGTGTCAGGGAACAGGTAATTCTCTAAAAGAGCTATCATCTTTTCTCATTATGCTAAATATAGTAATTTAATTAAGCACTCTCAGGAAAAGTCTAATTTATTTCTTCCTACAGTTCCTTTTAAAACTTATTAGTTTGGAAAACTTAGATATACTTCTTCAAAGTTTTTAAAAATACCAGGGGAATAACTATATCCAACAAGTATGAAAGCTTCATATAACCTAACATCAAAAAAACCCCAAAGCCTGACAAAAGTTGAAACTCGAGTTTAGATACTTTCTCAAAGAAAACATACAGGTGAAAAGATGTTCGGCATCATTAATTATCAGGGAAATGCAAATCACAACCACCATGAGGTACCACTTCACCCCTGTTACAGTGGCTGTTATCAAAAAGACAATAACAAATGCTGGCAAAATGTGGACAAAAAGGGAATCATCGTGCGCTGTTGGTGGGAATGTAAATTGGTGCAGCCATTGTGGAGAACAGAATGGAGGTTCCTCAAAAATTAAAGCTAGAACTGCCGTATGACCCAGCAGTTTTGCTGTGTGCTGTGCTGTGTTTACTTCTGATTATTTACCTGGAAAAAGAAAAAAACTCATTCAGGAAGACATACACACTTTAGTGTTCTTTCCAGCATTATTTATAATAGCCAAGATATGGATGCAACTTAAGTACCCACTGACAGAGAAATGGACAAAGAAGACGTGGTATATATACACACACAATGGAATATTAGTCATAAAAAGTGGAAAATTGCCATTTGAGACAACATGGTTAGTTCTAGAAGGTGTTATACTAAATGATATAAGTCAGACACAGATAAATACCTCATGATGTCACTTACATGTGGAATCTATGAAACATAACAAAGTGAGAACAGATGCCAAATGCAGAGGGCAAATGGGTGGTTGCCAGAAGGGAGGCTGGTTGGGGAGTAGGTGAAATAAAGGAGATTGAGAGGTACAAACTTCCAGTTATATTTCAAAGTCATGGGGATATAATACAAGGAATATGGCCAGTTATATTGTAATGACTTTGTATGGGCACCAATGTTACTAAGCTTTATTGTGGTGACCATTTCATAATTATGCAATGTCAAATTGCTAGGTAGTACACCTGAAACTAACATAATATTGTATGTCAACTATATTTCAATAAGAAAATAATTTATGAAAAATCCATTGTTTGATAGCATTTAATAGAATAATTAATGTAAAATATAGTATCAATATGACACTGATCTGAGAGTGACATTTCTAAGGTGCATACCAGTAAACAAGCATATCCTCCTGACACCTTATAAATTATTTGTTTACATGAATGAAGTGAGATGGCAGTTTTTGTTGGTTTCCTTAGAAACTGACAGGCAAATTTAATTTAAACAGGTTGAACCCACTGAAAACATTGAAGTAATCCCTGGGTGCCAGTCCTGATCCTCTGTCTCACTCTCACAAGTTTCTTATCCTCTCTGCCCTCCGTGTTCTCCATCTGTAAAATGAAAGCATCGGACTAGATACTTCCAAGAATATAAAATGCTCATGCTCAGTTGCTTAGTCGTGTCCAACTCTTTGTGACTCCATGGACTGCAGCCTTCCAGGCTCCTCTGTCCATGGGATTCTCCAGGCAAGAATATTGGAGTGGGTTGCCATTTCCTTCTCCAGGGGATCTTCCCAACTCAGGGATCGAACCTAAGTCTCCTGCATTGGCAGATACATTCTTTACCACTGAGCCACTTAGGAAACCTATATATAAAGTACCTATGTGCAAGAGCCGTGCTAACTCAGACTTCTTTTTCTAGAACCTTTGATAAAGACAAAAGTGAAGTGAAGTCACTTAGTCGTGTCCGAATTTTTGTGACCCCGTGGACTGTAGCCCACCAGGCTCCTCTGTCCATGGGATTCACCAGGCAAGAATACTGGAGTGGGTTGCCATTTCCTTCTCCAGGGGATCTTCCCAACCCAGGGATCGAAACTAGGTCTCCCACATTGCAGGCAGATGCTTTGAATTAACTTTCATTGATTTTTTTTACATGCCAGTATTTAATTTCATACCATTTTTATTACTTTATTTAAAGAAATCACACAATAACACAATAGGGTTTACTTTTTAGTAGATAGCGCCAGTATTGAATCCAGTTTAGTTCATTAAGCATCAACCTACCTAATCAATATCACCCTGCTCAATATCCTCAAGTGGGTTTTTCCTTTGCAAGTGCTTCTCTGCTAGATGCTGAATAAATGAAGAACAGAATTCAGGTCAGTGTTCTCTAAGAACATGGTCTGTGCTTTTATGGGATATGGAATTGCAAAAAAATGTGAAATATGATTTTGGGGCATGGAGTCACTGTAATCTCCATTCATTTGAATTTGTCACATTGTCACATGAATGTGTGTATATACACTAATGAAAAATTGGGGAAAGTTTGAGTGAATTTGGATAGTCTAGTTTGTAGGCTGCAGTCCATGAGGTTGCTATGAGTCAGACACGACTGAGCGACTTCCCTTTCACTTTTCACTTTCATGCGTTGAGGAAGGAAATGGCAACCCATCCAGTGTTCCTGCCTGGAGAATCCCAGGGATGGGGGAGCCTGGTGGGCTGCCATCTATGGGGTTGCACAGAGTCAGACATGACTGAAATGACTTAGCAGCAGCAGCAGTTGGTTAGAACTATATAGAACAATAGAGTCTGGGATGAGATGTCATAGGAACCGAGGTTTAAATTTCAGCTCTGCACGTGACATCTAAACTCTTTGAGTGTAAGATTTCTCATCCATACCGTGGAGATGGCAGTACCTAATCTGAGACTGTGAGGATTAAAAATGAGCAAAAACAGAGCCCTGAATATAGTAAGTGGTTATTCTCACCATTGGAAAGATTTGACTGTGGAATATATCCTCCAGGGAGCAGTAAAGATAGAGTGGTCCATTTATGTTTACCAAATATATTATCAGATACTTCTGGTTGGTATTTTATTCAAGATGAAGGATAGTTTTCTTTATCATTAACTCTTTAATCAACTAAAAAGAATATATAGAGAACAACAGATCTAATTTTTTTTAAGTTATAAGTAATAAAAGGTTAGAGTTATTTAATATAGGAGGGCTGAGGTCCATGTTGCTTCTGTTTTGTTTTTCATTCCATCTCAAGCCAGCACAGACTTTGAAACATTGTAATTAGGATTTATTAACCGCCTAAATGGGCTTCCCCAGTGGCTCAACGGTAAAGAATCTGCCTGCAATGCAGGAGACGCAGAAGACCCGGGTTTGGCCCCTGGATTGGGAAGATCCCCTGGAGGAGGGCATGGCAACTCACTCCAGTATTTTTGCTTAAAGAATCCCATGGACAGAGGAGCCTGGCTGGCTACAGTCCATGCGGTCACAAGAGTCGGACAGGACTGAAGCATGTAAGCACGTACAGGCAACTACCTAAATAAAATATTGTTTGTAAGAGAACAAGCATTTAGTGTTTAGATTTTAATCATCATCTTCATGAGGAAAAAATTGATTTTTAAAAATATCAATAAAAGATTCTGAGAGTAAGTTCTAAAATATGAGGGCAGGGTAACAAGAGGATGGATTGAAATGTGTATAACTTCTCATGATCGGAAATGGTGACTTTTATACAAAATCAATCTTATCTTTTCTCTAAAATGTACTAAACATGTTTTAGTTTGATGATAGTCTAAGAGAGTCTTCTCCAAATTAGAAGCATGTTCACATGATCCTAAAATAGTCATCAACATGATGGGGGCTGAGGCCTGGTCATATCTGAGTTAGACTCCCAACAAGAACATTCTTTGTTTATCTATGTTCTTACCTTAGTTTCTCTTCCTGCCAGTGGAAGTAACAGTTGTACTTGCTTTTAGGTTGTTAGGATACTCAGAGGAGATTTGCAAGGCATGATTTTCATGACTTCTTTCTAATACATTTTGATTCAAGGACTTAATTCTGAATTTTATTTCACCATCTTTTCTGAGTGACAGTTTTATTTTTGTTTTGCTTCTGTCATATAGGTTTAACCAATTCTCTGACTTCAGGACTCTGGATTGGACTAAACAGTCTAAATTTCAACAGTGGATGGCAGTGGAGTGGGGGCAGTCCGTTCCGATATTTGAACTGGTTACCAGGTAGGATTAAGCTCGTCTGATTAACTCAGTTGGGTTAAGCTGGTTGAATTCACGTACATTTAATTTATCTTGGTACCTTGGAGATCTCCATCAGCTCATGTGTAGATCATGAAGGGCATAATTGGGAGACTTCATCAAATGCAGTCCATTTCTCACCTTGCTTTGAAACCTGCCATCTAGATTTGAATACACTAAAATTATAAGGATATTCTAGCTTTCTGGGGAAAGGACTTGTCTGGAAGGATTATTGCACAAATCAATACAGGACTCAAAGTATATATTCTCAGAGTATCCTTGATTCTCTAAGTATTATATTCAAATATTTGATTTTATATTTATGAGATATTATATAATATATAATGCTACATATTATATTCAAAGATTTTATGCATATTTATTTACATCTATACACACACTATGAATTTAAGAAATTTAAATTATTTGGGGCTGGAGAATTTCTCATTATTTGAGCCATGAGATATTTGCCATATTTCTGTCATCGTTATCATGATCTGAAAGTCTACACTAACACCATTTTCTCCTGTTTTTAATCAAATACAGTTGGATCAAAGATAATTCCAGCCACAGGTTGTAATATTCCATACTAGCATTATCATTCATGAACAATTTTATTAACAATTTGTAGTTTTGTTGTCAAAAAACACAGGGGACAATCAAGCCTGCAATAGCTTTCCAGTTTTTTGAAGGACAGAGAAGACTCTGAACTAATTTCTTCAATGTCATAACATAGAGGTTCAGTTCAGTTCAGTTGCTCAGTCATGTCCAACTCTTTGCGACCCCAGGACTGCAGCATGCCAGGCTTCCCTGTCCATCACCAATTCCCGAAGTTCACTCAAACTCATGTCCATTGATTTGGTGATGCCATCCAACCTTCTCATCTTCTATCATCCCCTTCTCCTCCCACCTTCAGTCTTTCCCAGCATCAGGGTCTTTTCAAATGAGTCAGTTCTTCCCATCAGGAGGCCAAAGTATTGGAGTTTCAGCTTCAGCATCAGTCCTTCCAATGAATATTCAGGACTGATTTTCTTTAGGATAGACTGGTTTGTTCTCCTTGCTGTCCAAGAAGACTCTCAAGAGTCATCTCCAACACCACAATTCAAAAGTATCAATTCTTTGGCACTCAGCTTTTCTTACAGTTCAACTCTCACATCCATACATGACTACTGGAAAAACCATAGCTTTGACAGAGAGAATATAAAAGGAGACTAAATGATAAAGATGCAATTACATATACAGCAATTATTCTGAGAAAACAAAGGACCAGTGATGACAAAAAGTCTTCCATCTTATCCACCAATACCAACCCTTGTTAGTCACTTCCTGAGGCAGTGGTCCTCAGCCTTTTTGACACCAGGGACTTGTTTTGTGGAAGACAGTTCTCCCATGGACCAAGAAGGAGGAGTGATGGTTTTGGGGTCATTCAGGAATATTACATTTATTGTGAACTTTACTTCTGTTGTTGTTATACAGCCCCACCTCAGATCATCAGGCATTAGATCCCCAAGGTTGGGGACTTCTGAGGCAGTCTCTACTGAGTATGATTCTAATCTTCCAACCCACACTCCATCCTGTACTAATCTTGATTTATTAGGAAAGTGTGCAGATAAGGATTAGTGACATCTGCAATAGGTGTGGGAAAGGATGGGTCATGTCTATTTATCATTTCTGTGATGGAAAATACTGGTGTGGTGTTTTTTCATGTGATTAGAGTTCTTCTTTAAAGCCATTGAATGATTTTTGCATTTGGCTTAGAGGATTAAACTCTCCACTTTCCATGTTATAGTCTTACGATATTGAAAAGAAAAAGAAAAGCTTTGAAATAAGTAGGTAATATTTGGAATATGCTAATATGTGAGAGGGGATTTTTTAGAGGAGATGTGTTGATGTAAACTGATTAGATTTTACTCTGAAACTTGACTTTTAGTGTATTCCCTCAGTGCATGATGCTCACAAGTCTGTCATTAGCATTAGCTCTGCTCACCTCTGGATATGGGAAGTAAACGTTGCTGCAGGGGAATATAAGATGTGCTTTTTTATGAGTGAGAATTTGATTTGTCTGCTTACTGACTCAGTCAAATTACATTGGAGACTTCCAATTGACTCAGTCAGATGATTGGATAATAATAATTATTTATTGGAGGATTAGAGTTTATTCTTTGCTGCTTAATTGTTATAGATTGTTAGATCATTTTATTACTCAGTTTGAAGTGACAATTATTGTTAGATTTAACCACTTGCATTCTAAGAGTTCAGTGAGAAAATTGAGGGGTTAACTTTGGTGAAAGTGAGGAATAAAATTGGAATATTAATGAGAAAAGAGATGTCCTTTCTTACTAAATCAAATTCCTAAAAAGTAGGTTTGAGATTAAATCACCTTCTGAAATGAGAGTTTCTTCAAACAAAAATTAGAAACCTTGTGGGATATTAGAAGTGGTTAATTGTATAAACTGTTTAATCAGCATTCAGTTTAGTACTTCTGAAGTAATACACTATTAAAATGCATCTACATTTTAAGTAACAAGATTGTATACAAATGACATGGAAGTGTGAATGCAAATATGTAACTATAGTAACCATTTAAGACAAATTGATATATTAAAGTTAGTATTGGTGTTCTATTGGTAAATAGCTATATCACTATGATTCAATAGTTTATATATTAGTTAATTACTACTAGCTGTAAAATATTGTTTCTTGAAAGTTTCTTGCTAGTACTGGTACTTTATCTGTTAGTTCAGTTATAGTGGAAGTTTGGCCATAATATCAACACATTTAAAAAGGTTTATCCTCATCACTAACAGTTTTTTCTTTCTGTGCTAGTCAAGCAACTTCCAAACACTTTTGACAAAGATTTTATGGAGCAGGTAATATGATTCCATCTTGCAGGAAGGGAAAGTGTGGCCCAGACCCATTGTATACATGTCAGAAGTCACTAAGCAGAGTCATAAACAAAGTGTGACTCGTCACCCTGTCTTCTCTTGCGAGCTGCAGCTAGCTTTTCAAGTCCTGGTTTTAAATCATATATTAAAGTGATAGAAAAGCATGAGAAATGTGGGTATTGATCCTTGTATCAGCATTAGCCAAGCTGACTTGACCCGGAGTTTTAATCATTTCATAGTAAGTGATGAGTCCCTTGGACTGCAAGTAGATCCAACCAGTCCATTCTAAAGGAGATTAGTCCTGGGTATTCTTTGGAAGGAGTGATGCTAAAGCTTAAACTCCAGTACTTTGGCCACCTCATGCGAAGAGTTGACTCATTGGAAAAGACTGATGCTGGGAGGGATTGGGGGCAGGAGGATAAGGGGACGGCAGAGGATGAGATGGCTGGATGGCATCACCAACTTGATGGATGTGAGTTTGAGTGAACTCTGGGAGTTGGTGATGGACAGAAAGGCCTGGCGTGCTGCGATTCATGGGGTCACAAAGAGTTGGACAAGACTGAACGACTGAACTGAACTGAAGTAAGCAATGGGATGAGAGGTTAGCTGTTAAAAGTATTCTTCAATAGGCTAGTTTAAAATCTTGAGAGAGAGTCTGAGCTCTGGGGAATAATTTGTCAACATTTAGGGTGGCATGTTACTACTTCTAGGCTTCCCTAAAAGTAGTTGGCTTAGCTAAAGAATCCACCTGCATTGCAGAGTTACAGGAGCTGCAGGCTTGATCCCTGGGTGGGTAAGATCCCCTGAAGGAGGGTGTGGCAACCCACTACAGTGTTCTTGCCTGGAGAATCCCACGGACAGAGAAGTCTGATGGGCTACAGTCCATGGGGTCACAAAGAGATGGACATGACTGAAGCAACTGAACACACATTGCTACTTCTAGCAGCTCTTCCTGTAAGTGCATGCAGAGAAGCACAGCCCTTAGCACAGCAGCCATTGCTGCACATCATTACCCTGTAGTCTGTAACCAGGCAACAGGTCCTGCTCAGCCATTGGTCAGTGCCTCAGTGGAATCTTCCCACTGGCAACCAACTGTCAAAGAGCAGCCATTAGTGGTCCTGCTCAGTCATTGGTTGGTGCTGTAGTGGGCCCTGCCCACAAGCAACCAACCATCAAGAAACAACAGGTAGTGAGGAGATTCAGACAACAGTGGAGTGGTGGTCTGAGGTGGATCCCGGTCTTCACCCTGAGACCCTTCAGCTCACTTGGCCTTGGGCCGGAAGGTCTGGGGCTGTGTCTTGCTGGGCTCCAGAGCCCTCACCAAGGCCAGCCACTAGCCTTGGCTTGGGCCTTGAGGCAGTGGTGAACCTCTCCCCATTCCTGCCTCTGCGACCTCGAGGTGATGGCAGTCTGCCTGGGTCACAGTCTGTGCGACCTGGTCTCCCCTCTTTGGGTGGTCTGAGGAGCCTGAGGGCCAGTTGGGCTGGACACCTGGCTCCCTTCAGAGATGACAGCTGGGCAGAGTCGGGGGGCCTGGCCCTGAGGGAGCCATCAACTGAGCTCTGCCTCTTCTTACCCAGGACTGGGACCTTGGAGAGTCAAAGTCGTGCCTTTCTTATCAGCACAGAGAATAACACTTGTTTGGTACAGATTTCTTCTCTGATGCCTCAGACAGTAAAGAACCTGCCTGCAATGCAAGACACGTGGGTTCAATCCCTGGGTCGGAGATCCCTTGCCTGGAGAATTCCACAGTCAGAGGAGCCTGCTGGGCTACAGTCCATGGGGTCGCAAAGAGTTGGACATGATTGATGGACTAAGCGGGGACTTCAGTAACTTTGGGGTTCTTGGGGGCATGAGACACTTATCCTCTTACATGGTCCAACAGTAAACAATTCTCTGTTCCAAACGCCAATGTTTTTTAATATTGTTTGTCCTCCTTGTGCATCGGGGCACACGGACTTGCATTTTTGGTGACATTCTTCTCTTTCTCCTCCAATTGCCATCTTGCCTGCTGCTTCTTTCTAACTATAGAAAATTTCCCCACGTCCAGGTAGTCTCTAAGCTGGTCCTCATAGTTAGCTTGACTTAGGTTTTTGGGAGGGTATTGACTATGTAGAATATGGCTAGTTTGAAATACTGTGTTTGTCAGTTCAGTCGTTCAGTCGTATCCAACTCTTTGTGACTCCATGGACTACAGCATGACAGGCCTCCCTGTCCATCGTCAACTCCTGGAGTTTACTCAAACTCATGTCCATTTAGTCGCTGATGCCATCCAACCATCTCATCCTCTGTCGTCCCCTTCTCCTCCTGCCTTCAATATTTCCCAGCATTAGGGTCTTTTCAAATGAGTCAGTACTTCTCATCAGGTGGCCAAAGTATTGGAGTTTCAGCTTCAGCATCAGTCCGTCCAATGAATATTCAGGACTGATTCCCTTTAGGATGGACAGGTTGGATCTACCTGCAGCCCAAGGGACTCTCAAGAATCTTCTCCAACACCACAGTTCAAAACCATCAATTCTTTGGTGCTCAGCTTTCTTTATAGCCCAACTCTCACATCCATACATGACTACTGGAAAAACCATAGCTTTGACTAGATGGACCTTTGTTGGCAAAGTACTGTCTCTGCTTTTTAATATGTTGTCTAGGTTGGTCATAACTTTTCTTTCAAGGAACAAGATCTTTTAATTTCCTGGCTGCAGTCACCATCTGCAGTGATTTTGGAGCCCAAAAAAATAAAGTCTGGAAGTGATGGGACCAGATGCCATGATCTTAGTTTTCTGAATGTTGAGTTTTAAGCCAACTTTTTCACTCTCCTCTTTCACTTTCATCAAGAGGCGCTTTAGTTCTCTGCTTTCTGCCATAAGGGTGGTGTCTTCTAAATATCTGAGGTTATTGATATTTCTCCAAGCAGTCTTGATTCCAGCTTGTGCTTGCTTCATCCAGCCCAGCGTTTCTCATGATGTACTCTGCATATAAGTTAAATAAGCAGAGTGACAGTATACAGCCTTGACTTACTCCTTTCCCTATTTGGAAGGAATAGGAAATTGTTGTTCCATGTCCAGTTCTAACTGTTGCTTTCTGACCTGGATACAGGTTTCTCAAGAGGCAGGTCAGGTGGTCTGGTATTCCCATCTCTTTAAGAATTTTCCAGTTTGTTGTGATCCACACAACAAACTCTTGTTATTTACCCCCCTATCATACATAAAACGAGATGCTTCCCTGGTGGTTCAGATCGTAAAGAATCCACCTGCAGTGCAGGAGACTTGGGTTCAATCCTTGGGTTAGGAAGATCTCCTGGAATAAGAAATGGCAACCCACTCCAGTATTCTTGCCTGGAAAAATTCCATGGACAGAGGATTCTGGCAGGCTGCAGTCCCTGGGATTGCAAAGAGTCAGACACAACTGAGTGACTAACACTTTCACACTTTAACTTTCATACATAAAATAGCCCAGTGTGAAAATTGTTCAGAGTTTAAGATTTAGCTTTATTATTTGATCTCATCAGGGGAAAAAGTTGTTTCAAAGAAGTAAACTTACTGAGGCTTCCTTGGGCCAGTGGTTGGGATTTGCCTTCCAGTGTATGGGGTGCAGGTTCAGTCCCTGGTTAGAGAATTGGGATCCCATGTGCCTTGCAGCCAAAAAAGTATATATATATATATAATATATATTATATTAATAATATATTATATATATATATACAGAAGCAATATTGTAACAAATTCAATAAGAACTTTAAAGATGATCCACATCAAAAAAAAAGTCTTAAAAAAACCAAAGAAATAAACTTGTATAATCGACATTTTAAGTACTGGGATGACCCAACAATGGAAAAACAAATATTATCCAACATAGCTTTGCTCTGTAGGCACTAAATATTTCCATGTGAATATGTAGCAAAAACACTGGGGATCCATTAAATGCCAAGGATAAGCACATGAGGTTGTGAGGGACTATCTACTTGTCATACTATAGTAATCCCAATTTTATTTTATGTTTTTCTCCAAAGGAAGTCCATCAGCAGAACCAGGAAAAAGCTGTGTGTCACTTAATCCTGGAAAAAATGCTAAATGGGAAAATCTACAGTGTGTTCAGAAACTAGGCTATATTTGTAAAAAAGGCAACACCACTTTAAATCCTTTTGTTATCCCCTCAGGTAAGTGGTCTATTTGATCTGAAGTCCATAAAATAATGTAGAGATCAAATGACAGCCTAGTCCTAACTGTGGGCAGTGACAGGTTCGGTTATAATTTACTTAATGGTTTTCCTGCAAATGTCTTTGTGTTGGTTGCTAACGTTTCTAGAGTGTTCTCGAGTGTTCCAGCAGGAGCAAAACCACTAATAAAAATTTTTTAATAAATAAGTAATTTTTAATAAGAATTTTATCTTCACAGCTGCCCTAGGTGGTAGGTATTATTATTCATGTGTTTTCAGTGAGGAAAAAGATATTCATAGGCTATAAAAAATTTGCACATGTGACAGAACTGGAATCCAAGCTAGGAAATCAATATCTGAAAAGATGTTTTATTATGTCCTCGCTATGTAATGGCCTATCTGGGAGCCAGTGCTATTTGTTTAACATATAAACTGAAGTCTTCACCGAAATATAGTAAAACATCCCAGAAGTAGTAACTGAATTCTATATATAGGCTAGACCAGAGGGAAAAAGGACAATTATGCTCTCTATTATAATTTTATAGAAGAATTAAACTACCAAAGCCAGCTGCATTCCTTCTTCAAACTAACTACATTTTTTTTCACCATCAGCTGTTTTGAGACAGTTAAAACTTCAAAGAGACTTATGTATGTATGTATGTTCTCTGCTTGGGAAATCTGATAGTGTGGCATTCTTGACTTTTTTTTCCTCCATGACTTTTAAAAGCAATTTCATTTATTTAAAAATATGATTGACATGGCTAGAAAGCCCAAGGTATGACATGATAAATAATAATTTCCTCTAACATCTTATTCAGATATGCATTTATTCTCTGAATAACTGTCTGAGTGTATATCCTTACCTAGTTATTCTATGAGTATATAAATAAATATGTTTGTAATTATTTTTGTCTGTTTTATACAAATAGCAGCATATAATACACTTTGCTCAACTTTTGTCACTTAATAAGAATGTTGAGTGTTATTCCTCCTGGTACATAAATAGCTTCTATGTTCATTTTTATGGTTATACATTAGCCATTGCAGGAAGAGACCATATTTTTTTTTTGACTAGTCCTCTCTTAATGGAGCTTTAGTTTACTTCCAATTTTTTATTATTATAATCAGTGCTACGGTGAATAATTTTATACCTATGTGGTTTCATGTGTCTCATTATTCCTAGAAGTAGAATTGCTGAAGCAGAGTGTAGGTGTGTTTGGAACTTTAATGGATACAAATATGGCAGAGATTTCCAATGGATATAGATGAAGGTCCCATTATTGGGTCTGATTAAACTTTACAGGTTCACCCTTATAACTGTGGGCATGCCTTAGAGAGACTTCAGTAATTTTTATATTTGATCTCCTCTCTTCCTTCCATATGATAAATAGTATAATCCTCCCTCTTGGAAGAGCTCATATAATTCTCCTTCAGAAGATTTGGAATTGCCACTTTAGGAAAGAGGAGAATGATGGTTTTATCATCCCTGCTATAGTGGGCAGAATTCTATAACTTGACTTTGTTCCTTAACCCTTCAGTTACAGTTTCCTACCTATTAGGTAGAAATACTAATAATACTTGTTCTCCTTGGAATGCTTGTTTATATTGTCAAGCACTCAGCCCATCATTCTTGAATCTCTACGAGGCCTGTTACCGAACCAAACTTGGGTCTGCTAGCCCATGCAGGGTGAAGCCAATCTACCGACATTAGGTTGCTGTGAAGGAAAGTGCAGTGTTTATTGCAGGTGACAAGCAAGGAGTCCAGGGCAGCTAGTGTGCAAAACACTTAAATCCTCAATGTGTTTCAGCAGAGCATTTTTATTTATTTATTTAGATTGGAGTATAATTGCTTTACAATGTTGTGTTAGTTTCTGCTGCACAACAAAGTGAATTGGCTATAGATACACATATATCCCATCCCTCTTGAGTCTCCTTTCCATTGTCAACCCCCTGCCCCTCCAATCCTACCCCTCTAGATCATCACAGAGCACTGAGCTGAGCTCCCTGTGCTATAGAGCAGGTCAGCAAAACATTTTTAAAGGCCAGGTAAGGGAGGTGGATTGCAGGGTATGTGATAAGCTCGGGTACAATTCTCTGATTGGTTGATGGAGAGGTATCAGGGCAGGGTCACAGGGGTTAATATTATCAGTCCTTGGGCACCAACAGGTCTGAGGGCTACATGCCCATGATACTCAAGTAGTTAATTTCTTCCATTTGGTGGTGGTTTTAGCATATGTAAAACAACTTATTAAACACTCAGAACACACTGTTATCTAGGTATTTCAGAGAGGAGTTACAGCTGAGGACGTGGGAGAGGGGTCTGTCGAAGACCCCATAAAGTCCTGCTAGGTTACATGCCTTACTTCACTTGTTAACTTTCACTTTCCATTAGTTTTTAAATTTCTCTGTACTTCCTGGATTAGCATTCTGTCTTATTTATACACTCAAATAAGCCTGAGTTTGAAACAACAAGGAGTTAGGATTATGAAGCACACGCAGTTGATGACCTCTTGGGCAAGAGTTCCACTTCCTGTGCTGTTTGTCCTTGCAATGCCCCCCTGTTCATCCATGATCCCTGGCTCTCTGGAGCCGTACTATCCAGTTTAGCAGTCCCAACCACGCATGATCACTGAACACGTGAAATACAGCTGGTTCCAACAGAGTTATGCTATAGGCGTAAAATACGCACTGGACTTCCAAGACGTAGCATGACCAAAAAAGCTAACTACCTCATTATTTTTAATTAATTATATGATAATGTTTTGAATATATTGGGTTAAATAAGATATATTTAAAATGAAAGCTACCTGTTTCTCTTGACTTGGCAACTAGCAAATTTAGAATTCCATAGATGGCTTCCATTTGTGGATTTTATTATGCCTCAATCAGATAGCATTGCTCTAGAGAAACAAGCCATCTTTTGTGGCTGCCCCAGGGAACCCCTCTTCATTGGTTGTTCTCATATTTTTTAATGTTTTAGAAGTTATCTGTTTAGTTTTTGAAGCCCTTAGAATACACTGGCATTATTTTCAGCTTCTTGGGCAGCAAAATTAAAACATCCCACCAGAGGGCTCCAGAGAAATACTAAACTTTTTTTTTTCTTGGTAACTACTGGAACTGTATAGAGGAAATATTTTCTAAAAATATGCATTTTTTGATGCAGACGTAAAGAACAGACTTGCGGATATGGGGTGAAAGGGAACGAGAGAGTGGGATGAATTGACAGCCGCACTGACACGTGTACCATGTGTAAAATAGCCAGTGGGAAGCTGCTGTATAGCACAGGGAGCTCAGTTCGGTGCTCTGTGATGACCTACGGGATGGGAGGAGGGCAGCGGGAGGTCCAGGAGGCAGGGAATGTACGTGTACATATCCTGATTCCCACTGTTGTATAGCAGAGATGAACACAACATTGTAAAGCAATCATATTCTAATTAAAAATCAACATATGCATTTTCTATTATAATAATACAGTGTTTGAATATCAGGACTGCTATTTACTTGAATGATGATTGTACACAAAATCTTGAGCTTATACAAAGGTGATGCAAACAGTCCCAGACTTTGAGAGAATATTGGACCGATGCATCAAACAAATAACAAAGATACCTTATATTAAAACTTTACTAAGGCACACATTTGAGAATATTTCATATCAAACTTAAACATAAAGATGGACATTTATTTGACAATATAGTTCCTCTTTAAGCAGGATATATTGCTCAGTTGCTCTCTAATAGTATCCATAAAATGGTAATAATAAGCTTTGTGTATTAAATATAACTTCAATTATTTACCTGAAAAATATTCATCACATTTATTCTGTGCCAGGCCCTATGTCATTTTAGGACATATGGGGACAAATAAAGTGAGTCTCCTGCCTTCAGATGTCATTACTGTCCCTTCCCTCACTCATTACTATTATAGTACATGTTCATAATGTATCAATCATCAAGGTTATGAAATTTGACCCTGTTAGTAGCCACAAATAGATCACTATTACTGATTTGATTAAATCATCATTGTTGTCATGTTTATAATTTGTAGTCATATTATCTCAAATGTTTTCCAGGGCAGAAGAACACAGTAAAGATGGGTAGTTTAATATTAGTATTTATATTATTTACAATTATATATATATATGGATAGTTTGGTTCACGTGATGTGATTTGCTCATGGCAAATTCAGATTTTGGCTGAAAGACTTCGGAATTGAAATCCTTGTGATTTCTACAATGTCACATGTCATCTTTTGGGAGAAAGTCAGTGGCAGTGAGTTGGTTCAGAGGCTCAGGTGGCCAGCTACAGTACCATGGTTTCAGAAGCTCCTTGGTGACCCCTCTACCTCCTACCCATTCTGTGCCCTGTGTCAACACATTTTTCTCCTGATTGCATTATGAGTTTTGCCCTCCTCTGAGGAATGAATGGCTCCCTAAGGTCCATAGAATAGAAGTAAATTGAAACTTTTTTGAAAGATTTATTTATTTGGCTGCGCTGGGTCTCGGTTGCAGCGTGCAAGATCTTTGTTGCAGAGCACAGACTGTCTAGTTGTGGCACACAGGCTTAGTTGCCCCGTGGCATGTGGGATCTTAGTTCCCTAACCAGGGATCAGACCCATGTCCCCTGCATTGCAAGGCAGATTCTTAACCACTGGACCCCAGGGAAGTCCCCTTGAAATCTATATTTATAGGACATGGCTAGGACAGGTCTGCTGATGATAAAATACATAAAGAGATAATCTATTGTATCTTCATGTGGCTTTGTATGCATAATTGAAAAATAAAAGAGATTTCTCATTTGGCTTCATTTTATAGTGAAAGATGGCTTTCATGTCATTTTTAGTCTAATATCAAACACATTCTTGTCTATATTTTGTGAATACCTATGCCAAAAAACAGAAAAATAACTATTAGCTGTATTTGCCTATAATAATGAACTGTTTACTATAGAGAATGATATTAATAGAAAATATTGTTACAATTAAAACTCTTTTAAAGTGTTTTCCAAACTCTTTTTTTTTTTTTCTAGAAAGTGATGTGCCTACCAACTGCCCAAGTCAGTGGTGGCCATATGCAGGTCACTGTTACAAGATTTACAGAGAGGAGAAGAAAATCCAAAGGGATGCCTTAAGAGCATGTAGGAAGGAGGGTGGTGACCTAGCAAGTATCCACAGCATTGAGGAATTTGACTTTATTATCTCTCAGCTGGGCTACGGTAAGAACTTCCATCTGTGATATGCTTGACTCTTGTCTTCCCGACTTACAATCCATCTCTGGAAAATTTAATCATAAATGTTAAATTTTATAATCTAGACACATTCAAATGAACAATTCAATAAACTTAGTGACAAATATTAATTATGCCTAAAATAGAAAAATTGCATAGGAACTTAAAGAATTTCTATCACTGAGAGAACATTTGGTTTTTTCCTTTAACAAGGAATCAGCTTATGCATAGCTTTTAAAATATCATTTTTCTATATAAAACTTGGATTCAGAGCAGTCTTCTTTAAATTTGTGAACAATATTTCACTTACTGGAATTTTTGTGTGGGGAGGTATTTTCTATTTTAAGGCCAATATTTTCTCTCACAGGAAAGGTCTCTAAATGAACCATCTCATCCTTGGGAGCTTATTTTCTCTGTTAATCTAGCTGATGCTGCTAGAATGATGAGCAGAAAATCAAGAAGTTTGATTGGAATGGTTAGATAGTGGCCTAAATCTTTTGAAGTAGTTCATATATCCACTTTAAGACTATAAGAGATACAGAGAAAATGTAGAAAATATAGAAAACTAACATATTGTAAAGTTTTAAAAAATTGGCTCTTAACAGAAACAGTTGAAGAGTGGGTAAAGGAGTTGGGAATGCTTATCCTGATGAGAAGGAGGGTGAGGAAGGCTATAATAATGATGGACACCCCGTGGTACTTGCTGATTAAATGATGATCATTTTCTTCTTCCACTGATGAGACTGCTGAATAGCTGGACCTGTTCATTTCCAGAGAGCAAAACAAGAGGAAATGGATGATGGTGATGCTGGGAATGCTTCCTGACACTTACTGTATGAAAATTGATAGGAGTGGGGGTAGGGGAGAAGAAAAAAATAGTGAACAAACAGATGAGATAAATTAGTCTCCGACAAGTACAAAAGATCCCCAACACTGCTGCTGCTGTTAGTGCTTGGCTAAATGGAATCCCTCCTCTGCTCACCTCATTGAATTTAGTAGGGTGATGATGACGTTCGACTAACTCATAAATTTCTTGATTACTCTATATTTGCCAGTCTTGGAACACCTAGACTACACAATAATAATGTAATCAAAGCCAAGATATTTGGATAATATCACAACATAGATGGCATGATGCTTATGAAAGTGAAAGTGAAGTCGCTCAGTCGTGTCCAACTCTTTGTGACCCCTTGGATGGTAACCTACCAGGCTCCTCCCTCCCTGGGATTCTCCAGGCAAGAATACTGGAGTGGGTTGCCATTTCCTTCTCCAGGGGATCTTCCTGACCCAGGGATCAAACCCAGGTCTCCTGCATCCTGACCCAGGGATCAAACCCAGGTCTCCTGCATTCCGGGCAGATGCTTTAACCTTTGAGCCACCAGGGAAGTTTATAGTAGGTGATAAACTTTTCAAGTGAGTCAGTGGAAAACAGTTTAAGAGGCTGCAAGGCTAATGTGCAAATTTTCTCTATATAAATGGTCTATTATAAAGGAGAACCTTATATATTTGTTGCTCTAGTTATTTTGAATTTGGATGAGAAGGTTGCTTTTAAACTCAGCTAGAGAATTAGTAAATTTTCACTGAAGAAACCTTCCCTTTTTTTTATTGATAAAGATTTGTTTCTTTAAAACCATGCAAATAATATTAATAAAAAATAACTAATAAAGTTAAAATTAGTATTTCTTTTCCTAGAATGTCAAGCTTTCCAACTACACTTTAATTAAAAATTCCCTCCTTAACCTCTGAAAAAAAATTGTTTCTGACTCAAAAACCTAGAAAACCTTTTTTAGCTAGTTGAGATAATATCTCCCATGTTAATCATGGAAATACAGTGGATAAGGTGGAACCTACACATATAAATTTTAACTCCATTAACTAAGACAGTTTACTTAACAGATTTATAAAAACTTTGTCTAACAACTTTATGCTCACTTCTTATATATTTTAATACGATCAAGTTTGTGCGTATGAACTACAAAAGCTAGACGGGAGAACAGTTTAGTGAGAAAAATGTTTATTGGACCTCTTATCACTCTGTTATAATTGTGGGACTTGAGAGTTTAGGTTTTCATTGATTTTGAACCTAAAAACCTTGAGGAGTTACATGAGGTCACTTTGGAGCCTATATTTGCTACTCACAGATCATGATCTGCCAAATTAAGTGAAAGGAAAAGGGATCATCTTGGCAAAGCCATTCATGCTTCATAGTGCTGGAAACATCTGCTGGGGCTGACACTGGGCCAGCCAGGGACTTCTCCAAAAGCAAAGTTGAGTGACAGCTTTTAGGAGGAAGAGACTACACCATTTAGGGAAATTGCTATAAGATGTGCCATAGTTCTCATTTTCTACCATAAATATAACATCTTTATAATCTGTTGACAAATAATTTTATTTAACTGTTTAAAGAACATAGATCAAGCACCCATGATGGAATTCCAGGGAGGTAACTTAGGCATATGTTGAATTGTGTATGCCTCCAATTTTTAAAAATGTGGAATGTATATGATTTTAGCTGTGAGATTGCAGGCCTTCAATTTTATCTCATTTATGCTTATGCTATTTAGAACTTTTAGAATTACAATTCCTGATAAAAGCAATGATGCTTTTCATAGAATTTCAGAACAGAATGATTACCTTTTATATCTATACCTGGTAGTTGTTTATTTTAAGTTTTGTTTGTTTGGGTTTTTCTGGTATTTTGTGGTGACAATGATGATGGATTCATTTATATTTATAGACTAATAAGTGCTAAATGCCAAGAGAATCCATTTATTCAGTTGATATATCTTCTCACTGAATGGATCATTTTAAATTCTATTACAGTGATTAAACTTTAACAGAAACACCTAGATTTTCTTCATAACAACCTTGCTAGTAAAATAGAATTGGTTTTTAAAGTTTTTATTTTAAAACCTTCATTACACTAAGATTTAATAGTAGTCAAATAGATTTATATATAAATAAACTACATATTTCCAGCACCATGAGTTTAATTGGTTATAGTAAATTATTTATAACAAAAAAACAGTTTCACAAAATAGAGGGTAATGATAGATCTACTTCAGTTTCATTTTAACAACTCTCAGAAGATTAAATCTGCAGTAGCACAAAACAAAGAGTACAGTCACCTTCACAATGTGAAGAATACATTACATATTTTAAACTAAAACTGACAACACAAAATGTCATTAACATCTCAGGCTACAGAGATTTAACGTGCAAGTGGATGGTATATTATGATAGTTGTAATATCAAGGGAGTTGTTGATAAAGAAGGGGCCTTCCTTTCCTGATAACCTTTTGATCTTTGGAAAGAAAACTTTGTATAAATTGCTTCTGTGCTTTTCTTCCTGTTTAGAGCCAAGTGATGAGTTATGGATTGGCTTAAATGACATCAAGATTCAAATGTACTTTGAATGGAGTGATGGCACCCCTGTAACTTTTACTAAATGGCTTCGTGGAGAACCAAGTCATGAAAACAACAGGCAGGAAGACTGTGCAGTGATGAAAGGCAAGGTAAACATTTTTCACTACTGATATCTAGCAAAAGCCACAGGAAAATTTTTCTTTTGCCCCACTTATTATATATTATTGTTTCCATTGTTTCTATCCTAATGAGTTGACATAGATTAAAGTTGAACTAGAATTCATATTCAGTCTCTTGAGTCTCTTGGCCAAGTCATTTTCAAGAAGACCAGAAAAGCAGCAGATAAACTGTCATTTCAAAGATGAGATCAACCAGTACGAATGCTCCTATTGTTTGTGTTTGGTTCTAAATTGTGCCATATGATTATATGGCTTGATTAAACAATTTTCAGAACTTTGGTTCTACTTTCAGCTGGTTACTCCGAGTGGATGTAGACCTGGTTAGATCTACTCTGGGTCCTACAACCTTCAGTCTGTGCTTGGAGAGCCACGTTTGTTATTTTGGGTTACACGGAAGTGTCAACTATGAAACAATGGCTTCCGTGTTGGAAATCAGGCAGTTTAGCTATGAAGTATCATCAAGTTATCTTTTGTTAATAGACAATGAACATGGTGATTAAGAGGCTGGGTTTTAATGCAAAATATTTCCTTGTTTGTAAAATGAGTATAATTGTACCCAGCTCACATGGTGGGTATAAAGATTAAATGGGTTAACACATATAATGTGCACTGTCCCTGGCCCAAACTTGCTGTTCAGTAAGTATTAGTTACAGTTTTTGTCATTGTGGTTGGTTTCACAGTGAAAAATTGAAAGCTTAAGGAAAGAATATGTATTAATTATTGAAAGAATGGGCAGAAGAGTGTCCTGGGAAGAGGAAACCAGGGAGCTTTGTTCTTGCTGAGAACTCGAAAGACAGTATGGCTGAAAACATGGAGTGAGAGGTGGAGAGGTGGGTAGGAAAAGTACTGGCAATGAGAAAACATGCATTAGCCTAGGAGCAGCCAAACCAAATCTGCAGTTTATAAGTATTGTGCTGGCTAAAGAGCTGAGTACCAGATTGTAGTGGCTGAGACTGAGTGAGATGTGAGGATTAAGTCAAAGAGTACAGAAAACCATTTTCAAGGTGTTTAGCAGTTGAGGGAAGGGGACGAGCACTCATTTAATGTGAAATCTCTAGGGAAGATGGAAAAGGTAGAATTTGAAGCAGAATGAACGTTGCCACCTTAAGTTCATAGAGGACCCTCGTCAATAGAAATAGGAAGAAGGGAGGGAAGGATACTGTTTTCAGGTTGGGTGTGTTGCATGGGAGTGTTCTTTCTGCATGGCTTTATGTGTACTCAGTGGGACTTCCCTGGTGGCCCAGCAGTTAAGACTCCAGGTTTTCACTGCAAAGGAGCTTGGGTTCAATCCCTGGTCAGGGAAATAAGATCCTGCATACTACACGGTTTGGCCAAAAATAAATAAATAAATGTACTCAGTTAACTTGAAAACAGCTGCTGGTAGGGATGGATGAAGAGGCTGTGTGCAAACTTTCTGTTAGGGATGGATGAGGAGGCTGTATGCAAACCTTCTGTTGAACCATCACTTAAGGGCTTATGAGCATTTTTAATTTCTCTCTAGGTCTCTCTCCATTGTGACCTGACAGTGAAGATATAAAAACAAACTGTGGCTACGGTTTCTTCCTACATCTTTGTCAGTTCAGTTCAGTTGCTCAGTTGTGTCTTACTCTTTGCGACCCCAGGGACTCCAACATGCCAGGCCTCCCTGTCCATCACCAACTCCCGGAGTTTACTCAAACTTATGTCCACTGAGTCAGTGATGCCATCCAACCATCTCATCCTCTGCTGTCCCCTTCTCCTCCTGCCTTCAATCTTTCCCAGCATTAGGGTCTTTTCAAATGAGTCAGTTCTTGGCATCAAGTGGCCAAAGTATTGGAGTTTCACCTTCAGCATCTTCCTTCCAATGAACATTCAAGACTGAGTCCCTTTAAGATGGACTGGTTGGATCTCCCTGCTGTCCGAGGGACTCTCAAGAGTCTTCTCCAATACCACAGTTCATAAGCATCAATTCTTCGGTGCTCAGCTTTCTTTATAGTCCAACTCTCACATCCATACATGACTACTGGAAAAACCACAGCTTTAACTAGATGGACCTTTGTTGGCAAAGTAATATCTCTGCTTTTTAATATGCTATCTAGGTTGGTCATAACTTTTCATCCAAGGAACAAGCGTCTTTTAATTTCCTGGCTTCAGTTACCATCTGCAATGCTTTTGGAGCCCAAAAAAGTAAAGTCTGTCACTATTTCCATTGTTTGCCCATCTATTTGCCATAAAGTGATGGGATGAAATGCCATGCTCTTAGTTTTCTGAATGTTGAGTTTTAAGCCAACTTCTTCACTGTTCTCTTTCACTTTCATCAAGAGGCTCTTTAGATCTTCTTCACTTTCTGCCATAAGGGTGGTGTCATCTGCATATTTGAGGTTATTGATATTTCTCCCAGCAATCTTGATTTGGCTACATCTTTGTAGCCAAAGTCAAGTTTGTGGTTTCCTGGTAAAATATCCACTTACTTTTCCTCTTCATAGATGCCTTTTTCTCTTAATAACCTCGGATCTTTGTTTCCCTTTTCAGAGGCACAATTATAAGAAAATAGCATCAAGGTCAAACAGCTGATAATCATTAAGATTTTTTTCCCCCTTGCTTCCTGCAGGATGGGTACTGGGCAGATCGGGCATGCGAACGGCCTCTTGGTTACATCTGTAAGATGAAATCACAAGCCCAAACTCCAGGAGTAGTGGAAGTGGAAGCAGGCTGCCAGAAAGTGAGTATAGAACGCATCCTATGGTTTCAGATCAGCAAAGTTGATATGATAGACTTAGCTTATTTTTGTCTGTGAAATACTTAATTGTCATAGTAGCCAAATGCTTCAGCTTCAAGGTATTGCTAATCTTTGACCCAGTGGATTGTCAAGGACATCTCTAGTGGATAACCTTAAGTTGTAGACAGCAAATGATCCTTAGTCATTTTTCCATTTTTAATATTTCTGGTGACCTTGCTTTTGGTGGGGATTCATCTCTGTAAATTTCTGAGGATCTAGAAGGCAGGAGGTCTACATTCCAGCTGGTAGTAGCTAGTAGTAATTCAACTAAACTAGGTCAAGCCATGCAATCCTATTGTGCTTTAATCTTACCTGCACCATGGTTAGTAATACCTCCTAGCAAGTCTTATGTTTCTTTGAGGTTAAAGTAGATTATTTCTGTGAAACAGTTTCTGAAAACGCAAAGAAGCTACAAAAACACAGGGTGTATGGTTATCATTTTCCTGTTTGATTGCTGACTTGCCTATCTTCCTCTTTTTTCCTTTCTCACTTCTCTTGGATAAAAATAAAGTAGCAACTGATTTTCTGTCCAAGAGTATCACATTATGATCAAATCATCTTATAACAAACACCAGGATTCATGAAACATAATTGAGTACTATACCATTAAACCATAAAGAAAAATAGAGCAGACACAGAAAATCACAGAATGTGTGAGAGAGAAAAAGTATCTTAGTGACTATTGAAAACCCCCATTTAAATTTTACATTCTGGAAATTTCAGCCAGAGAAATTATAGCTTTTTCAAGTCACAGAGAGGGAAGTTAAGAACCCAAGTCTCCTGCCAAGTTCTTAGACTTTCACTGCTGGTTTCACTACCAGTACACTTAGATATTCTTTATTTAATCATGTGTGTATACAGGAGATTGTCTATTATTGTAACTTTCTGTAATTAATAAACCAATCCTTACATTTTATTGAAGTGAAGTGAAGTGAAAGTAGCCCAGTCATGTCTGACTCTTTGTGATGCCGTTGCCTGTAGCCTGCCAGGTTCCTCTGTCCATGGAATTCTCCAGGCAAGAATACTGGAGTGGGTTGCCATT
>SJXQ01004647.1:0-25862 GCA_006408695.1 Aepyceros melampus
TGGAAGGAATGATGCTGAAGCTGAAACTCTAGTACTTTGGCCACCTCATGCGAAGAGTTGACTCATTGGAAAAGACTCTGATGGTGGGAGGGATTGGGGGCGGGAGGAGAAGGGGACGACCGAGGATGAGATGGCTGGATGGCATCACGGACTCAATGGACGTGAGTCTGAGTGAACTCTGGGAGTTGGTGATGGACAGGGAGGCCTGGCGTGCTGCGATTCATGGGGTCACAAAGAGTCGGACATGACTGAGTGACTGAACTGAACTAAACTGAACCGATGGCAGATTGCCAATCCAGCTTGGTCCAATGAATATTCTTTTAGAATATTTTGGAGGGGGAGAGTTTACTAAATGTCTAATAAGAATATAGTATTGCTATAAAAACTACAGCAAAAATTCTATTACTTAGTATAATATTAACATATCTAATGTAACTATTAAACATTCTTTTACAGGTTTACCTGGTATCTAAAAGTTATCTCAAGACCAATGTCAAATCATTGTCTTTAAGAAAGCCTGAAAAGTAACCTGAAATAGCATATTATTTTCTGCACACACACATACATATAGTACCTTTGGGAACAAGGGTGGACACAGAAGTATAAGCATACATTAAGTGGGAAAATAAACACAAAAACTTGTCATTTAGAAAAAAGATCCAATAAGCGGAGTGTCTGGGTAGCATTAGTCTATCCTAGGGATTAAGAGTCTGTCTTTGAATTCATTAGGTCTGAGTTTGAATCCTGACTCTGTCATTCAAGTTCATACAGTAACTTGAACAAACTTCACAGTGTTTTTGTAAAGATTAAAACCCATATAGCAAAAGTGTCTGGCAAATAGTAAGTGTTAAAGGAGTGATAGAAGTAAAATTATAAATGGATTAAAGAGAATGTTAAAGTTAGAGGTCACTCCTTTTACCATCCCTCCCCACATTCCATCATTTAATAAGAAAGTAGACAGGATGAACGGCTTAGCTAAGATTTTTATAAAACAGAAAAGATGTTGGAACCAGGCTTAAATCTTAAATCTCCCAATCCACGTTGCTATGTTTTATATACATCTATGTTGCAGAAAAAGATGTTTGAAGAGAGTCAGGCTGATTAAATACTAGAAGGTCAGTTATCCTCGGTGTGATGAGTCCTTGGTAGGAGGTCTGCGATTAGTGTGGTGGCAGGAGTGACAAGATGAGGACACCAACCTGATTAGCGTCATCACCAACATGGGGTGCACTCAGATACCTTGAACTTGGAGCTAGTGACCCTTCCTGAACAGAGTTTAAGACATATACAGGAACTCAGTACTTCTGTGCAATAGATGCAGGAATACCACAGGTATAAAGCCAGTATTGCTTTTCTAATTTGTCATCTATTTATATCACTGTGGCTCAGATGGTAAAGACTCCGCCTGCAATGCGGGCGACCTGGGTTTGATCCCTGGGTCAGGAAGATCCCCTGGAGAAGGTAATGGCAACCCACTCCAGGATTCTTGCCTGGAAAATCTCACGGACAGAGGAGCCTGGAGGGCTGGGATGGTCCATGGCATCGCAAAGAATTGGACACTACTGAGCGACTAACACAGTCCAATCCAAGTACTCTCAAGTACTTGGCTTCTTAGTTGCCAGTTATACTTTGGCTAATAATACAGATACGCTTAAAAGTGATAAAAATGCATAGCTTAAAAACATTCTGCAACTCGGACTCTGATAATGTGACCTTCAACATAATCTTATTTCACCCCTTTTCTGTGGGTTATGTGATTCAAGTGTGAAAGTCAGGGTTTGGAGCACTATTATAGGAAGATGGAGACTTTTTGAAAGATTTTTGAGTTGTGGCTTTAGCAATGATGCACAGAGAAGAGTCTTAGTTGGTTAAAACTCAAGAAAGGGGAAAAATAACTAAGAAGGACCAGAGAGTCTTGTATTCAACCCAGAGGTGGTACGAAGATTGATATTTTGAAACATAATTACCTATTCCACATTTGTGAGTCGATGATTCGCTGCTACCAGAACATATATTGTCATGCGTTGCATTTCCCTTCTGAGTTAGAAGGAGCCCAAATGCACTGCAATTCGTGTGTTTTCTACAGGGTGCTTTGGATGATGTCTCATTCGAGAAGAACCCATCTGGACATCTTTTGCAAACGGTATTTCGCTCCGGGGTTCCTACAAAAATATCAAGCCATTTAGCACATTCTTCTCAAGTACTCTCGCAGCAGAAACCATCTTAACAGAGTTGGGGTAAGACTTTTCACTCAGTTTTTACTGCTACTATAATGTTGCAGGAAACTTCTGGCATTTTCATTTTTCACTTCATTAGACAGAACAAAACTTCTACAGTGAACCCCTTAGGCATTCTTCCTCCTTGTAATACAAACACAAATGTGTTCTGTTGTTACCTACAAAGCACATAATGGGAGAGGAAAGAAAAGAAGGGTAGGATGTTCAATTAGTCCTGCCTGTGCTGAAGTTGTCAGGAAGATCTTGTTGTCAGCCATATTCTCCACACAGTTATCCCTGGAAAATCATGAAGATAACTGCTGTGTAACTGCTGTAATATCATTCTTTGAAATCAGTACCCCTGGTATGCCACATCGTTAAATCCCAATCGCTTCCTACAGAATTTCTTTCTTTCCTGAATCCTAATTGTGAAGCAATTCGTAAGTGTGCTAACCCCAAGAAGTAAAAATTTACAACATTATAATAAACTTTTGAAGGTGGCAATAAAGTTAACTGTGGACTCAAGCGTAAGCCTGCAGTTACATAATAAATGGAAGATGATATACCATTTGCTTAAATGGTTGAGTTTAAAAAGGGCACAGTCGTTAAAATTTCAGGCAAGGGTGACTGAAAGGGCATTTTCTTTCATGGTGGAAAGATACTTGATAAATTTAGGGAAATCATTGGCAGGAAAACTTGAAACGGTCAACAACTCAAGATGCTATTAAAAATAAACATCTTTAAAACCCTTGACTCTATGCCTGAGTAGATCATACATTATAGTGTATTTGCATATGAAAATACCTCCATCTAGTGTAAGCTAGTTGAACAGATTTAGACTCCATTGTTCAAATGTAGCTTTTACAGGGCAATTCTGGCTGACACAAGAGACAAATGAAAGTTAAAGAAAGTTAATAAACTTCGTTTATTAAAACTTTTAACCTCCCATCTCATTGTATTCTCTACCAAAAAAGGGAAAAAGAGCACAGTGAATTTGGTTTTATTTTCACCTCTGGCTTCTTTCTTTTTTAAAGGGTTTGATGATGCATTGACCAGTAAAAATGACAAAAGGATGGCAGAAAAAAAGAAAAGGGGAGACCAAGCATGAAATTTTAATATGTTAAATGCCATTTCCAGGGTTGCAGTGACATGATCTTAGGAACACCTTACAAAGAGGTCTCTCTCTTTTTTTTTTTTTAGTACTTTCTTACTACACTTCTCTCCTTAAAGGGGATCCAACTCCACATCAAATTCTACAGTATCATAAGCAGAGGTATTTGGGCATGGACTGCATGGTATTAGCTTATTGTGAATATTCTGGGAATAAATGGTCTTAGACATCTGGATCCAAAGCTCCCTTTGCCAACTGCACAAAGAAGAATCCTGTCATTCCTCACATACGTGTTGATGGCTTGGGTGTTCTTCTGCATTCCAATGAGAAGGTCATAGGCGCAGGACATTCTTCCAGGTAATTTAGCCTTTAAAGTTCCTTACCAAGAGGAATCCAAGAATTATAGAAGGAAAGTTTCTTAATATATGTGGAGGCTTTATGTAATGACCTTCTGAAAATGACTTCTCTCTCTCATGATTGATAGAACTTCTTATAAAAGGACGTATCCATCTAAGTAAATGATTTTGCCTTATTAATGTCAAGAGAAACACCCAAAGTATAATCTGGCAGGCAAAACGTGAAACAGAATGGAAAGAGGAATTTTGCTTTTCAGTTGAGAATTCACCATACTAGGCATAAACAATTATATAAGAATTATACAACTAATAGAACTAACTATAGTTGATCCTTGAACAATGGTGGGTTAGAGGACCCAACCTCCTTGCACTGGAAAATCCCATTATAACTTTATAGTCAGCCTTCTATAGCCAGAGTTCTGCATTCACAGATTCATGCAACTGGCATCAAGTATTACTGTAGTATTATTGAAAAAAATTTGCATAGAAGTGGACCTGCGAGGTTCAAACCTATGTTATATTGTTCAAGGGTTAGCTGTAAAATCTGAAGAGGAAGCAATCTGACTTCAAAACAACAGAGAATGAATATTAAATACTCTTTAGACTAAAACTGCAGAATCTTGCATTTCCTTTGATCTAGAAACCTTTTATATTTTAAGCAGAGAGAGGTGAGTAAATAAATAAACCTTTGTGTACCTTTGTGCTAAGACTTCTGTTCCTGCTTACTTCATTCTACAAACAGATCTTATGCTTATATGAGTAAAATTCTTATTATTTCCATTATTTTTCAAAACTTTCTAGTTTCCAAACTGCAATGCCCTGCTTAATGAATTTTCCTACATATATAAATTACTGAATTGAATTAAATGCATCTGTTTCTATTGGATGGGCTTCTCCCTCTACAACTTGGGTTAGCTTGAGTCCCAAATTGTCATCCAGTAAAAATTAGGAAGTGTCACCAATTTCCCCCTCAAAGACTTATACTAGAGGCATTTTAAGGAACTGTCATGCAATTTGCACCTTCTGTGACTGATTTTATAAAATTCACAACTTAGGGCACTTAATAGTTCAGTTTTTGAATATATTTAATTCATGTCCGATTCTTTGTGACCCCACCAGGCTCTTCTGTCCATGGGATTTTCCTGGCAAGGATACTGGAGTGGGTTGCCATTTCCTTCTCCAGAAACCTAAAATGTTGATAATAATTTAGACTCTATATTGCAACTTCTGAAAGTAAAATAGTTACAAGTAATTCACATCCTCTAAACCCACAGTTATCAACTAGAGGTGATTTGGCCATCCAGGGGACACTTTAGTGGAAAGAGTACTATTTTAGCATTTAGTGGCTAAAGAGCAGGGATGCTGCTAACCATGCTACAATGCACAGGACTGCTGCCCACAAAAAGAATTATTTAGCCCCCAAAGTTAGTAGTGCTGAGACTAAGAAACACTGCTTCGAATTGAATAATTGGAATCTATACCCATACTGCTTCCTCCAGAAAAGTGAGTGAATACTCTTAATTTTTCCAGGCCAGGAGAACATGCAGACTATATTGAAACTTCATGAATGTAGCAAAAAAAAAAAGTGGGTTGCAGCTTTAAAAGATTCAGTGCAAACTGGCCTTAATCTCTACTGTTCAAAATTCAAAAAGAGAAAGTACTTTGTTTGTAGGCAAGTACTTACTCTTGGCTTGCCAGTCTGTTTTGTCTAAGATAAAGAATCAGCTTCACAGAAGAGAGCTGCTATGGCTGTTATCCTCCCAGACACTCAACTCCCCTGCCAAAGGAAGAACTAGCTTCATTTTTAATAATGAGCTGCAGTTCCCCTAGCCATTCTCACTTTTTATATAATTAATTATAACTACTCACTGTTTGCACGCCAGAGCCTCATTAATATCAGCATAATTACTCTCTTGATAAAAATTAACATTTCTGATGTTTGTCCAAAAGCACTGCACTCTGAGGCTGTCCATGCCAAAGTGGAACACAGACATATAGATCAGCTATGAATGGTGCAACTAAGAGTGTGTCCCTTTAAGAAAGAGCAATCCATCACGCATCTCATTAGAGAGTGATTTGCTGCATTTGAGATTTGTCACTAAATTGGCCCATCGTGGCAAAGTGCTCCTCTGAGGAATGGTTCTTTGGCAGCCATCCAGACACATAGTACATACCTAGCAGATTCCATTACCTTTGTAATTTGCTGTCCTGTAATGTCATCAGGACCAACTTGTTCCCTTAAACTTCCCCCACTACCTGACTCTGTGTGGTGTTAATGAACTTGGCTGGCACATACCCGGGTGTAGCACTCCAAACCCAGGAGGACAGCTCCTGTGCTTCAAGCAGAACTCCAGCTCCAGATAGCGCCCCTCCTCACATTCACACACGCGGTTATGGGTGCGACTGCACTCCTGCTTGACATACTGCAGTTCCTTGCACACTGGGCTGCAGTACAGACACTCATCACTGGTGTGCCAGGTGTCCGTGTAGTAGTGGTCGGGACAAGGGGCACACACGGTCTTCCGCCTTGCCGTGCAGGGCTGTTTCAGGAAGGTGCCAGGAGGACATTTGTCACACATCAGCTGACGAGAACTCTCGGGGTCATAATGAAGGTACTTTGGAGGAAAGGTTTCCTGGGTAGTCCATTTAATGGAGATGTCTAGGAACTAGAAGAAGAAAGGGAAATAGTGGTATGTTAGCATGGAAATGGGGTGATTCTGTGCAAAAACATCATTAACCTCAGAGTCCTTTGCTACCTGGACCTCGTGCTCTTCCTTCCTGTGGAGCTAGGACCACAGAAAACAAGTTCAGAAGCCATAACTGTTGCCTCTAAGTAGATTAATCTCCAAGACCATGATGGCAGTACCAGCAAAATATATTAGGAAAACATAGCTCATAGATAGCTGGAGTGGAAAGCTCATCAGAGTAGAAATTATTACACTTAGATGCACAGCTAAATAGCCTGTGTGCCTTGAGTAATACTTTATCTCCCTGGGTTTTAGGATAATCGTTAGATTAGTGAGTTGGGTGAACTAGATTCTCAGGATAGCTATACCAGGATCCCTAGACTCCTTGATAAAAATGTAGATTCCTGGATTTTATATTCCTAAAAATTCTGATTCTATAGATGTGAAGTTGAGACTGAGGATTTTAAAATGTCCTGCAATGATTCCCATCTGTAGAACCCCTACACAATAAATATTATTTCACTTATTCACTTGTTGATAGTTATGTACCAGGCTCTGTTCTGGGTATTTGGGATACAGCAATGAATAAAATAGTCAACAAACTCTGTCTTATGGACTTTATTTTAATAACAAATTATACAGAAATTATGTGTTAGAAGATAACTGTTGTAAAAAAGTGAGCAAGTAAAAGACTGGAAATATGGAGGGGAAGGTGGAGAAATTACAATCTTTATATCGGGTGGTGGTCACAGTAGTATATTTAAGACCAGATATTTTTCTTTTAGTTTTCCTGTTCTAAGGCGTAATGATTTCACATGTGTGTAAACAGTGAGTGATTATACTCCCTCTGGTCATTCATTCACTCATGCAGCACATATGTACTGCATGCTTACCAGAAATATGCTGATGAAAAGATGTAATCTTTGTGCAGCTGGAAAAGTATTAAAATTTTAAGCCTGATATTTCCTCCAGAATATCAGTGCAGTCTTGAATCTTATAGATGAGTGATGTCTAGAAAATGAAATGATCACCTCTCTTAAGGTTAACTGGGGAAAACTTGAGGGAGCAGGCAGGGTTTCAAAAGTTTCTATCCATATGGCCGAAGAGGTGTGTACATAGTAGAGAGAGAGTTTTGTGGGCTGGAATCCTGCTTGTGAAGGTGGCTCCAAATGAGTATTCTGTCTTGTATTCTAGATCTCAAAAGGTCTTCAAGGGAACACTAAAGTAGTTCTTCACACTAATTAAAAGAAAAAGTGTTGTTCCTGTGTAGGAGTTGTTTGTTTGGCTTTTATTGTTTGTTTTTGGTACAGGGATCAACACTGACTATTTTCAGGCTTTTGGGAAGCAACAGGCCAAATACAATAATTTTTTCTAAACTCTCTTCTTTGGAGAACTCAGCAAATCTCACAGAAACCCTTTGTCCTGGGGGAAAGTGTGCCAACTAGGAAAACAGCACTCTTTTTTGAATGAGGAATGACAGAGGTAAAAAAAGGCCTTTTTCATAAGCATTTGGGCATTTTAATAAACAATAGAATCCACCTGCCAATATAGGAGATGCAAGGGATGTGGGTTCGATCCCTGGGTTGGAAAGATCCCCTAGAGAAGGAAATGGCAACCCATTCGACTATTCTTGCCTGGAAAATTCCATGGACAGAGGAGCCCGGTAGGCTACAGTCCATGGGGTTGTAAAGAGTGGGACACAGCTGAGCATGCATATACACATACCCTCATTTCTTATTGGGATATGACTAGCAACAAGGCTATTTGGACCTAATATGAGCTGATAAATCAGAATTGAAGAATAAAATATCTTACCTAGAGCCACAGACCTTTTGACTGAGAGCAGTTTTCAGAGTGCTATAATGTAAAGGACCTCTAACCAACAAAAGATAGACTACAGTGGAAAACTGGGGCTGCCGTGATATTTTCAAGACACTCTCATGACCCATGGTTTTGGGGAAAGGGACGTTCTTGAATTCCCCTGGGGCTTTTTATTGGCTCAGATAAAGTGGGTCAACAGTAGGAGAAACAAATGGACCAGTAATGAGTGAAAGCTCTGGTTTGGTCTATATCTTTCAGAAATCTATTCATTCAACATGTCTCTTGACCACCCACTATTACCAGGTATTATAGAAGGTCTTAGCATATGGTGACCCGCAAAACAAGGATGTTCTTCAGACTGCTCACAGTCTAGCGAGAAGACAGAGAAGTGAAGGAATAAATAATTACAGATAACAATCAATCTTTTGAAGGAAATGAAGCAAGATGAACTAACTTTGTTGCTACTTGGTCATTCTGATAATATTGTACTATATATTTTTAAAGGCCCTTTGTGTGGGTTTGGCTCAAATATTTCTAACATCTTCAATGCTAGGGAATGAAGTATTCCTGATGCAACTTGCAAAGACACATGAAAGCAATAAGAAATGTTTTTATTTTTTTCTCTATCTTGATGTTCACTTTCAATTTCCTGAAAAGCCACTTTTGAGGGTTCTGTTTTCTCAAGAGGGCCAGCTCAGAGGTCCAGAGGGACACATTCATCTTGCTTACTGTGGCTGAGTGAGCCCCATCCTGGCAGGGCTGGCAGTCCTGAAACTTAACCCTGCCTAATTTCCCATCATCCTGCCCTTCCCATGGCAACACAGCTCATTTACCCATTAGCTGACTCTTTTCTCTCTTACCAAGAAGTGATGAGGATGAAATGGGAAAACCCCACAGATGGTGCCTGTGTTCCTCACTAGAAGCAGCCACACAAATACAAGATCTGACCAAGAATACTGATGCAATTTGTATTTTTCTAGGCAATTGGACATGACACTGTTGGTTTTCTGAAACCATGCTTAAGAAATTAGTTGCCATTTCTTCAAAATACAGGGAAGCTGAGGTGAAAGGAATCCACAGAGAAAAAAAAATAATAAATTAGGTTGACTTAAGGATTAGAGAGCAATTATAATAGTGAAGATCATTTCCCCTAGGCTACCGCATGGAATTATCATATATATTTTTAAAAATAGGAAAGCCTTAAGGAACTGCAGACTTGTTTTCAGAAAATTCTATGGGGCCTCTGTGATTTATTTGAAAATTTTCCACTTTGGTAAAGAGACAGAACTCTGTGTGGCCAAAATTGGATGCTTAGCTCTCATCTCTGGTTAGCCTCAATCCCCGCATGGAATTTCTGGAACCAATTCTTGACAGAGGATTGGCAAAATTAATAAACCTCTTCATCTCAATCCCCTCTCTCACTTTCTTCTGTATTTTCTAGAAAAGCAATGAAAAGGAGGACAGTCCATCTTAACACTGGCTCTGTGTCCTTTGCCAGCTGATAACATTTAAAGTCTAAGAAGAGTACAAAAGTAATTTCTGTGTGAAGTGCATAAACACTGATAATAAATATCTGCAAAAGCTCGTGCATAGGTGTCTCTGCAGAAGCCTGAAGTGTCCTATATTATAGTTTCCTATAAAAGAAGCTGCTTTTTCATGCTTAACTTTTCTTTTAATTGGAGGATAATTGATTTACAATATTGTGGGTTTTTCTGCTGTTCATCAACATGAATCAGCCACAGGTATACATATGACCACTCCCTCCTGAACCTCCCTCCCATCGCCCTCCCCATCCCACCCCTCTATGTTGTCACAGAGCACTGGGTTGGTTGAGCTCCCTGTGTCACACAGCAAATTTCCACTGGCGGTCTATTTTACATGTGATAATGATAAAGAAACATTAAAATGGAATTTCCTCTCCATTTTTTCTTTCTTCCTCTTCCCATTCTATATCTGTCCACCAGCTACAAAAGCACAAAAGTAAATGAGGAACCATCCCAGGTCACAGTAATTAGTGGAAGCAGAGTTAAAACCCAGAGCATGTGCCATAGAATAGTATATTTTGACCAAATCCTTTAACATTGCATAGCCCTAACATGCTAGTTTTTCATTCAGACTCAAGAGCATAATGTTAGGAGATCACAGAAGTGAGGTCATGCAATGCCTTCCTGAAGTCCAGATGAACAGATGATATTTCTTTCTTTGTGCTAAGACTAGCACCTGTTCAAGGTAATTGATATGGAAATTTCTTAGATGACACGTGATTTCAGTATAGCTGACCACCAGTATTTGCTTCTTCTTAAAGGATATAGGAATGTACTTCCTCCATCAAGTTTACTTTGCATGATGCAATGCAGTCAATCCCCTGCTACTGCGCTTGCTCTCTGGTATGAAGAACCACGAGTGACCCAGTGGGTTTCCGTTTATGGAAAATTCATTAAAAGAAGCCCACACAAAGCTTGAAATAACTACTTGGTTTGGGAGTTCCTTTTGTGATCCCTCGTCATGATCTTTGCCACAAAGAACTATTTGAGGACTACCAGAGTTAGCTAAACTTCTGGTCAATTTGGAAACCATGATATTTTACAGTTCATCTTAGCCAAGAAAAGAAACATTCAGGATATATACCACAGTGAGTTTCCTAAAGATCTCTTGTAGTATAAACTACAAAGCTTATTAAAAAAAAAAAAAAAAACTCTTTTGCTATGAAGGTTAGCTTATTTAAGTTTCTATAGTCTTATGGTATAATGGGGCTTCCCTGGACGCTCAGACAGTAAAGAATTCACCTGCGATGCAGGAGATCTGGGTTCGATCCCTGGGTTGGAAAGATCTCCTAGAGAAAGGCATGGCAACCCACTCTAGTATTCTTGCCTGGAGAATCCCATGAACAGAAAAGCCTGGAGGGCTGCAGTCCATGGGATAGCAGTGTCGGACACGACTGAACAAGTAAGCATACACATGGTCTAGTGGCAATGGCACCCCACTCCAGTACTCTTGCCTGGAAAATCCCATGGACGGAGGAGCCTGGTAGGCTGCAGTCCATGGGGTCCCAAAGAGTCAGACACGACTGAGCGACTTCACTTTCACTTTTCACTTTCATGCACTGGAGAAGGAAATGACAACCCACTCCAGTGTTCTTGCCTGGAGAATCCCAGGGACGGCAGAGCCTGGTGGGCTGCTGTCTATGGGGTCGCACAGAGTCAGGCACGACTGAAGTGACTTAGTAGTAGTAGTAGTCCCTATTTCCTCCAATCCTTAAATTATTTATTTGTTCATTCATTCAGCAAACACTTAGTGAATCAATTACTATGCTCAGGAAATATTGCTAAGCAATAGAGCCGAGTAAGTAAATGTTTCTGTTTCTAAGAGAATTCATCCAAAAGCCTCTGTTGGTGTAAAAAGTCACAAATCACTGCAAAACAATGAGAGGAAAACAGAGGGAAAAAAGGATCAAGAAAAGACTCAACAGAGAAACAGAAATGAGAAACTGAAATTAGGTAGCAGTAAGGAGGAGAGAAAAGATAAATATTATATGTTAGCTGACTGCCAGTGGAGGGAGGTACTAGAAAGAGTAAAGGAGGACATGCCCATGAATTATGACTATTAGCTGTGTAGTATTGCTGTTAATTACTGACAGGAGAGAGAAGCAGTTATGGAGGAAGACAATGAATTTGTTTCTGGGTCTTCCAACAATGAGACTCAAGTGGTGATGTTAAGTAGATACTTAAACATATGTATCAGGTATTCAGGATAGAAATGCAGCTAAAGACACAGGTTTAAAGAGATGAAAGTTCAATTCCTGGGTCAGGAAGATCCCCTGGAGGAAGGCATGGCAACCCTCTCCAGTATTCTTGCCTAGAGAATCCCATGGGCAGAGGAGCCTGGTGGGCTACAATCCATAGCGTTGCAAAGAGTTGGACACCAATGAAGTGACTTAGCACAAGGTTATGAGCACATAAATGGTTCCAGAAACAGAGAAGTAGGATGGCATCACCCAAGGATTTTATACATAAGCAAAAAAAATACTAAAATATAACCTTTGGGACTTTACAAACATTTGCAAGATAAGATGAAACAAAGAAGGAAAAAAACTGTAGGGATATTACAGAAAGTTTCAAGAAGAATGCTAAATGGATGATGAATAATAAGATATGAAAAATGTACAGCATTTAGATCCATTAGATTGATATGAACTAACCAGATCTCTTTGCTGGGAACCTGCATATTAGAGTTCCAAATTCAGTTCAACCACCAGCTTAATAACCCTTGGCCATTATCTTAGCTCTAAAAAGAGATAATTCTTATTTCATCTATTCCTATACAATTGTTTTCAATTGAGTAAAGGGACACAAATAAACTTGGTAAAGAATAAGATTCCAGACAAGATGAGTCATGACTACATATGCTAATTACACAGGAGGTGGGAAATAGGGAACATTTTGAATCAGATTCATTTTTGGAGACATTTTGAAGTCTCTTGTTCAGTAGGAAGTCACAAACCTAAAATGTGCCACAGTCAGTTATTTATCCTATTCTTAAGTTGTCTCCAGAAAAAGCATCTCTGACTCGTTTTTAAAATCAGTTCCAGTATCTTCCCAAATTGTATCATTGATTTGGTCGAAAGGCAGTTCCACAGATTTGCTTTTAAAGGGCCCAGATAGAAAAGGATTTGTTTCCATATACCTTAAATGTTTAGCATGGTGTCTTACAGGCTTCCCAGGTGGCGCCAGTGGTAAAGAACCCGCCTGCCAGTGCAGGAGTTGTAAGAGATGTGGGTTCAACTCCTGGGTTGGGAAGATTCCCTGGAGGAGGGCATGGCAACCACTCCATTATTCTTGCCTAGAGAACCCCATGGACAGAGGAGCCTGGCGGGTTACAGTTGCAAAGAGCCAGACACGACTGAAGTGACTTAGCAAGCAGCATGCATAGTGTCTTAGGGCTTCCCTGGTGGCTCAGAGCGTAAAGAATCAGTCTTTACCTGCAGTAGACCTGGATTCAATCCCTGGATCAGAAAGTACCCTAGAGAAAGGAATGGCTACCCACTCCAGTATTCTTGTCTGGAGAATCCCATGGACAGAGGAGACTGGCAGGCTACAGTCCATGGAGTCACAAAGAGTTGGACATGACTGAGTGACTGACATTTTCACTGCTTTTTTCATGGTGTCTTATACACAGCAAGTATTCAATATATATTTTAATTTTATTCAATCCAGTGGATATTGGATACTGACTATGTATAAGTAGGATTGGTGATGATTCTATAGACAGATACAGAGCCTCCAGTTAAAGGATGCATTTTCAAGGACAAGCACAAAATCTGTAACTTTCTCATCTGTAAAATGATAGTGATGACAAAATTTGCCTAAAGGAAGTTTTTTTTTTTTTTTCAAGCATCTTTCATTTTGCTGGCATTTTACGTGGATCGTTCTGTTTGTATTTAGCTTCTATTTTGAAGGTAAATGTGGGAAAAGCAGGTGGCTCATTTGAGAGGTTTATCTGCTGCTGCCATTTCTCTACCTGAGGGTCTGCCACTGCTTAATCATTTCCAGAACAGCCAGGATGAGGTCTCTAGGTAAGGATGCAGAGCAAATGCATTAAATCTATTCATCTATTAGGAACTTATGTGCTGCCAACAGCTTTTGCTACATAAACAGGAAAAAGGAAACAGGAACAATTATGATTTATTAGATGAATCGCTGGGCCAGATTTTATACTCTTTGCTTCCCTTGAGGCTGAAGAACTGTCTCTAGGTACAACTTAACTTTAAATGCGTTTTGTTGTTGTTCCTTTCAAGAACTTTCCCTTTAGTTGTTTGTTTGGAGGCTTTTAGAATTAATTAGCAGTACCTTGTCTATGTCTGGAATCTACCAGAATTGTCAGAAAAGATTTGCTTCTGATGCTTTTGCTGCTTCAGAGTTTTACAGATAATTAACATTTGCTAGATTAACAAATAAATGAGAAAAATCTCTAAGAACATGTGATGCAAGTAAACACGTCAAACTTTCCAAGGCAGATGTGTGGACATCTCCCGCATTTTGAATCTCAGAGCTTAATATTTCTTCTCTTTGCTTATTTGTTTAGTCGTTCACTCAATTGTGTCCAAGTCTTTGCAGTCTCCTGGACTGTAGCCCATCAGGCTCCTCTGTCCATGGGATTTTTCAGGCAAGAATACTGGAGTGGGTGGCCATTTAATTCTCCACAGGATCTTCCTGGCCCAGGGATTGAATTCATATCTCTGTGTCTCCTGCATTGCAGGCGAATTCTTTACCTGTTGGGCCATAATCACCAGATTTGGGATATAACATCCATTTTGAAAATTTCAACTCAACGACAGAGCTGGCCACAATTTTCCTTATAATTATATCCATGCAAGCCCACCAGACAAGCACAAGGGCAACATCCCTAGTTCAGAATTTTCCAGCTACAAAGCCCTGACACTTTGGACTCAGAATTGGCAATACATTTTAGTATGTTGATATTTTTGAACATCAATTATTAAGTCCCATTTTATTTCTACCTTTCCTTGAAGATAATACCTTGTTCACATCATCTTATGAATTAATCTGGTTGGTGATGACTTAGATTGAAGCCCAATCAATATATGGTTAAGGGCATCTGGAGAGAGAAATTTAGAAAAGAACAGCCATGGTGGTTAGGAAATGAAATAGAAACTAGAAATGGAAATAGAATAAAACAGGGTGTGACTTAAACATGTAGATGTTTATCATGTGCCTACAACAATGTGAAACATCCTCTTGGAAGTACTAGATGATATGGTGAATAATAATAGCATAGTATATTATAATATCGTTACATAGTAAGCTGTATACTTCACTTGTCATCCACCACTCCAGTCATCTCTGAGGTGATAGTACTATCCCATACTGTAGATGAAGAAACTGAGCCTCAGAGAAGTTGAGTGATTGCTCAAAAGTCACAGAGCTAGTATACATTCAAGATAGGATTCAAGTCTAATCCTGTCTGAACCTAAGCCTTTAACAATTGACTCTTCTCGCTAGGGACCTGCAGTGTTAGGAAGGAGACAGGCATTTAAGTGATCACCTATGACACCAAGTAAAATTCTGGAAGATCTATATTTTGTCCATCTGTCCATACAGCCATCCATGCCTCATCCTATATCTATGCGTCTATCTATCTATCATTTACATCATTTATCCTGGTGAATAAATTCCTCACTCTTCTGTCCTGAAATGGAGTCGTTCACACAACTTCTCTAGAAGATGGTCCTATGAGACTGAGCAGTCAGTTGCATTTTATACAAAACAGCAGCTTCTCAGTCAGTCATGTACCCCCTTAAATTTGTCTTCGTTTTTTGCTTACTCTTCTTTTGCTAACCCCTGCTTCCCTAGGATTGCTCTTTCTAATAAGGAGCTAAACTATAAAGTGTTTGCCTCATGTTCTCTATCCTAAAGGGTCTGGACTTAGAACTCAGTCCAGTAAGGAAGCTGGGATATTTAATTTCATCAAGAAAGAAAAAAAACACAGTAGCCTCCTCTAGCTGAAGGAGGAGGTGAAAAAAGCATTTAAAAAATCCACTGGGTGCTCGCTTCGGCAGCACATATACTAAAATTGGAATGATACAGAGAAGATTAGCATGGCCCCTGCGCAAGGATGACACGCAAATTCGTGAAGCATTCCATATTTAAAAAAAAAAATCCACTGGGATCATTTTGCCAAGGATATGACTCTGAGTCCCATCCTAGGACGTTTGTATCTCCAGCAGAGAAAAGAACTCTAGTTGAAGGAACTCAGAGGCTTCCCTCTGCTTTATGGGTATTTTTCACTGGACTCCACTGCTAGATTTCAGCTCCTACCAGACAGAAAAAAAATAAAATAAAAATCCTCAGCTAGGTCACTTTAGGGAAAATTACTTCACTTCCCTGAACCTTATCTTCTCTGGTGGCTCAGAGGTTAAAGTGTCTGCCTCCCATGCAGGAGACCCGGGTTCGATCCCTGGGTCGGGAAGATTCCCTGGAGAAGGAAATGGCAATCCACTCCAGTATTCTTGCCTGGAGAATCCCATGGACAGAGAAGCCTAGTAGGTTACAGTCCATGGGGTCACAAAGAGTCAGACACGACTGAGTGACTTTACCTTACCTTACCTTACCTTCTCTGAACCTTGGTTTCCTTGCCTGTAAAACAGATTCCAGTCTCTGCATTAGAGGGTTTTTGTGAAAATGAAGGCTGTTAGCATTGTCCTCTGTCCAGGACCTAGGATCTTATAAAAATTAATATCTGGAACAAGTTTGGTTTGCTGGGAAAGAAAATGTTGGGAGTCATATACAGGCAATGAGGTAATCTAATGTGGAAGTGACTTGTATCATTTGAACTCACAAATCTGCCAGAACGATCGCATCCACCTCCTTCCTCACCAGAGAAAGCTGGAAGGTACAATCTTACCATGTTTCTGGAAGGCAGGACAAAGGAGAAGGCTTACAAACAGCAGGAATAGTACATCATTGTTCAGTAAACATCACTCATACTTTCTAGTTGACCCATTATTTTAGCAGAATCTCATCGATTGTTTCCCCTTTTACTGGATATTAGTTGGGCTTCCCTGATGGCTCCCACGGTAAAGCGTCTGCCTGCAATGCGGGAGTCGGGTTCGATTCCTGGGTCAGGAAGATCCCCCGGAGAAGGAAATGGCAATCCACTCCAGCACTCTTGCCTAGAAAATCCCATGGACGGAGGAGCCTGATAGGCTACAGTCCATGGGGTCGCAAAGGGTCAGACACGACTGAGCTGCTTCACTTTCACTTACTGGATATTAAGAGACAGGAAATAGAGTGTGGGAACAGAGGATTCTGTCTCTCAGCCCATGTAGTATTCATTCTCCAGGGGAATCTTCCTGACCTAGGAATCGAACCCAGGTCTCCCCAATTCCAGGCAGATTCTTTACCATCTAGCCATCAGGGAAGCCCAATGTAACATTTCAGCACAGTATTAATGGTCATGCCAACCTACCCATTAACACGCTTATTGCACCTGAAGGTGAAATGCTTCTTTGTGAATACAAATTCAAAGAAAACTCTGCTCAAAGAGGCTAAAGAGATTGCTAGTGACCATAATTACATCTCTTTAGTAAGTCCTGAGGGAATAGGGCTTCTAAGTAGGATATGAAAATATGCACATTAATGGCTTCTATGCTAGCTAAAGACAAAAAGTTCTTGTTTCCAAATTAAAAGAAAAAATAGTTTTTAGCTTAAAAGAATAATCTGAAAAAAAAAAAAAAGAATAATCTGAACCTAAAACACAGAAGTCTTACTGTTTAAAAGTAGGTGCCATTTCAAAAAGCTGCTTCCTCTTTTGATCTCGTTCACTTAAACAGAATTTCTTATCAATGAAACCAGTTGGGCACAAGGAACTTTGACAATTGCAACAAAGTAGATTTTTAAAAATTTTCTTTAGTATGCTTTTTTTTCATAGATAACTAAGTCCATTTGCTTTTTGTATGTCTGGCATATTAAATAGTATAATATGTAATAAAACATTTTAATTTACTTTTAATGACAAAAAAATTTTGTCATTTTTGTAAAATTTTTTTTTTCTTTTTTTTTCCACTGTGCAACCCGCTTCAGTGCCTGCAGCCTACTGGTAGCGGCCAGGCAATGGTTCGGGCTGGGTTTGCTCTGGCATGGGACACTATGAGAGGCCCAGGGGCATGAGCCAAAAGTGTAAAATTATAGCAGCCCTTCCAGATATCATCAGGTACAACACACCTATTTTAAAGGTAAGCAAAGTAAGACCCGGAGAAATGAAGTCACAGACCAGACCTCAGAGTCTAAGGCAAAACTGAGGAATAAGATCTCTTGCTTCTTGACTGCTGTTGTGGAGGTCTTACTATCATTACACCTCACAGATGACTTCCTAAATTACTTTTGTTGGTGGTGATGATGGTGGTATGGATGCCAGAGGGAATTTAAGAATAGGGCCTTGATATCCATATTTTCTAAGAATAAAATACGTTTTTTAACAAGAAAGTAATATTACATGGCAATAGAGGTTTAGGGATCAAAGACCAGAGAAGAAACCTGAATTTACCAAAGGCAGTCACGAAGCTTAGATGAATTACTGTCTTTTAAATCTATATTCATCTTGACACTGATTTTTCTGTTTTATAGTTGATTATTTAAGAGGCTGTTATAGAAAATGCTTCCAAGGTACAGACTAAATGGAGGTGAAGAATCCTAAGGCTACTCTTTTTAATTTTACAGAAGATGCTTCGAGGAAATTAATGTTTTTCACCGTATTAAAACTATGATAAAAAGAGGTGGATTAAAAAAAAAGTCTCAATAGGAAAGTAATAAATCAGAACTTTTGGGAGCACATTACTTTTTTAGAAGGGCCACAGAAATGACATTGCATTTCCTCCTGTATCCTCTATCCATTTATGGTCTGGCTGATTCAGGTGCTTCTGAGAAACGGGTTGAAAAAAACGACCCAAGCACCTGGGAAGTTATGTCACCTTGTAGTTGAAAGAAACCATTTTAGTGTGTTGTAGACTGTTCTGGCCTTTGGAACATTCATTTAGCAAGGCCAGGTAAATGTGAGAGGGAGTGGGTACCACACAGCTTCTTACCTAATGTGTTGTAACACTATTTTTATCCCTTACAACTGTCTAAAAGAATTCTTTTTTTAGACTTTCTATGCTAGTTACCCCAAAATAAATATTCTGTGGTAGTGAGTTCCTAAAACTAATTACATGTCACATAAAAATACCATGTGTATTTCAAGTTGGCTATACCTCACTCCTTCTTCTTGCATGGATAGTTTACAGATGTTGCTAGGATTTCCGATTGACTAGTTCCTGCTCTTGTGGGTTGCGAAGTTTTATTTTGATTTTTGTTTTCTTTTCTAAACATGGCTGCTAGTACTGTTCATATGTGCATTTTTTTTTAACCTATCAGTATCAGAAATGCACTCTGGGGCTGTCTCCTGCCCTCCTCTCTTGTCCTGTGAAATCCTCCTTTCCTATTGCTTTCAAAACCCGTTCTCTGCTCATGACCCAGATTTTCTGATTTCCAGTCCAGGCTTCTCTGAACTTTTTGAATCCAAATGCCTATTTGACATCTCCATTGGGATATTTTAAGAATGTATCACATTTATCAAACCAAAAAATGAACACTGATGGGAAGGTCAGAAAGGGGATTCAGCTAAGGTTAGGTAGCACCTGCCAGTGTCGGTATATAAGCCTGGTTCATTGTTGTTGCTCTCTTAAGAATGGACCTCCATGAAGGTATTGTACCTTCACAGTAGAAATGGACAAAAATAAGTAGGAAAAATACTGGTTAGGTGGGTAGGGCGTTATGTTTATATTTTGAAAGAGATCAAAGCTGACATGAGAATGTGAAATCTCTGACAGTAAGCTACATTTTGTTGGAATATCCATGGAAACTGCTGGTACATTATACAAACACCCCAGCAAATCTCATCGTAGCTCCTTTGACTCAGCAAACACACATTTAGTGTCAGGCACTGTGGAGACCTGGAGGCTATAAATATGAATTGGAAGAAAATCCTGTTTGCAAAGCGTTCATATTTTGTTTACCACAGGGGTCGTGCCATCCCCTAGAAGTTCTGGAAATTTGTGTGGGATTTTCTCTTGTCACAGTTTCTGTGTGCTGCTAGATGCCCCAGTGACCAAGAATAATCCCATGTTCCGCACAGTTTCTTTTTCTTGGCCATGCCATTTGGCATACGGGATCTTAGTTCCCCAATCAGGGACTGAACTTTCAACCCCTGCATTGGAACCACAGAGTATTCACCAACAGACCACCAGGGAAATCCCACACACACTTTCAAATGTCCTACTGATGATGGTATAAGTGATCTAAGCTTAAAATATATGTATTTATCATTATATGAGCCTGGATTCAAACTCCATATATATATATATATATATATATATATATACACACACACACACAAACACATGTATATATACACATTTGTGTATATAATATAAACACACATATATGTGTGTGTGTGTGTGTGTGTGTGTGTATGCACACATATGGGCTTCCCAGGTGGCACAGTGGTAAAGAGTCCACCTGTCCATGCAGGAGAAGCGAGAAGAATGGATTTGATCCCTGGGTCGAGAAGATCCTCTGAAGTATGAAATGGCAACCCATTCCAGTACTCTTGCCTGGAAATTCCATGGACAGAGGAGCCTGGTGGGCTAAAGTCCAAGGGGTCGCACACAACTGAGCGACTGAGCACACACACACACACACACACATACATACACACACACACACACATATATGTAGACCTATGTGTGTGTTGTAAGATTTTTATGCCTATTGATTTTCAAGGAATTTAACAACATAAAATTTGATAGAGGGTTGTGCATGCATGCATGCCCAGTCGTTTCAGTCATATATGACTCTTTGCCACCCTATGGACTGTACTTTGCCAGGCTCCTCTATCCATGGGGCTTCTCCAGGTAAGAATACTAGAGTGGGTTGCCATGCCCTCCTCCAAGGGATCTTCCCAACCCAGGGGTCGAACTTGCATCTCTTAGTCTCCTGCATTGGCAGGGGGTTCTTTACCGCTAGTGTTATCTGGGAAGCCTGAAAGAGGGTTGTATTTAGTTTTAAACTTTAGCAAGATTTGTTCACCATTTCAAAAAATCACAGCCCAAAGCCAACACCAATCATGGTTTTAAACCCCATGTGCTCTCGTCTGTTTCTCATGGCCTGTTCATGACAGTTCTACACAAAGATGCTAATGTATCATTACTTCATTAAATCTTCTAGTGACGATTTCATTATAAATCATTTTCTTTTTATTTCTCCTTCATAGTATAGTTATGCCAGTATATTTATTTGAAAAAATTCTGTATGTAGGTAAAAATATAAGCACTCTCAATTTCATTTCAGGAGAGCCAGAGAGTTGTTGCTGCTGCTGCTGCTAAGTCAATTTAGTCGTGTCCAACTCTGTGCAACCCCATAGATGGCAGCCCACCAGGCTCTGCCGTCCCTGGGATTCTCCAGGCAAGAACACTGGAGTGGGTTGCCATTGCCTTCTCCAATGCATGCAAATGAAAAGTGAAAGTAAAGTCACTCAGTCGTGTCCGACTCTTTGCGACCCCATGGACCGCAGCCTACCAGGCTCCTCCATCCATGGGATTTTCCATGCAAGAGTACTGGAGTAGGGTGCCATTGCCTTCTCCGAAGGAGTTGTTACAAAGGATTTATTTAATAAGCGCATGGAAGAAGTCTGATCTGATGGAGAACTACTGCTCCACAAGGTAAGATACACAGGTACACCGGTCATGTTGGCATCTCTGCTCCATAGTAACAACATCAGGGGCAGCCAAGCATCATTAGGCAAGAATTTGAATAATGTAAACATAATTTTTTTTTTAAATAAAAGTACTCTTTCTCTGCAATATACTTCACCATCCTTTTTTGGGCTGCAAAGAAAAGACTCAGGTTGAATGAAGTACTTCTGGTCAATGAAATACTGAAGGTAATGCTTCTCACAGAAAGCCTTCATGGAAAGGGAACATGCAGGCAGGGAGGCTGAGGGTTGCTTAGAGCAAGACCCAGCTGGCAAGTAGTGGATAGGAGGACAAGAATATTTGAGTGTGTTTAGTGCCCCTTTGAGAGACTCTGCAATACCTCTCCTTCTAAACTATGTAGATAAAACATCTGTCACAGAACGCCTTCTTCCCTGACCAATGGTATCTGACAACTGTGGTTTTAACCTAAGAAATAAAATTAAAGGCCAGATTGAAATTAGGAATAAGAAGTACAATTAAAGGCCAGATTGAAATTAGGAATTGTGCTGAGAGTTCATGGGTGATAGAGGCCAGAGAGGTTGCTGGAGACAGAAGTACAGGACTGCTGTGGAGTGTATGTTAGATTCTCCTAGAAACTTTAGAGTTATCATTCTCTTAAACAAACAAACAAAAAGGCTAGACAGATACACTCAACCACTGGGTGAGGGCAAGGAAACCAAAATAAACATAAGGAGGACCAATGTATCAGGCAGTTGTCCTGAAAATACAAAATTCACTACCTCCAAATGCTTCACCCCATCCCCCACCCCAAGTCCTAGTATCTTAACATTAATTTAGACCTTAGCTTTGAGAAGGCCAGTGGCTAGTTCTGGAGCTCCTTGATAGGAAGTTTCAGCCACCAGTGAAAATCTAAGACTCAACTAGGATGTTCCCAAAGCATCAGGAGGCTCCTTGCACAACCATGAAAGAAATGACTTGGTGATGTAACCACCTCACCTTGCAGAGCAGGTGTCTAACTGCATGAGTGAGCATTTCAGAAAGCCCATAACTGTGGCATTAGTCCTAATGACCACACTCTCTCAGTGCTTGCCTACCAGCATATCCTCTGCTGTCACAAAAAGAGTCTAGAATTCTAGTTTGCCTCACAATGTTATCTTCTTCCACTTCTTAAATTCAGGATGCCTTGATGTTATCTCCAAATATGAAACATTTGGAGTGTTTAATGAGAATAATAAACATTCTATTGCTCCTGCAAGGTAATAGCTGGTGGCCATCTCTCCCCTATCTCTGAGCATCATCAGCACTTTGTTTACATAATTCACTTGGGTCTAGAATGTCACTAGAAGCTAGTGTTAGTGGAAAAGGAACTCTGTATTATGTGTGGCTATCTTGCATGTGTGCATATTATTATCTCTGTTTTATAGAAAACTAAAGCACAAGAGAGATATAAATTGCCCACCATCTTTTATCAAGTAAAATACTGGTATTTGAATTTTGATCCCAAATAACCAAATTCATAACCACTGCAGAGCAGCTGCCTTTATAAGGTCTTGGAAGGCAGGATCTTTTATATTCCCAAGTCACCTCGTACTACCCCTTTTGTTATTCTCATTTAGACATTCCAGTACCTGCTTTCTCCATTTTGCCATGCGGCCCATGAGGACAGAAATGGTGTCCATGTTTTCCATCGTATGTCTAGTATCCAGTGGCCTGCCTGGTCCAAAGGACTAAATAGCTTTAATGCTTCCAGTCCTTAGCACTGCCTCTTGGTGTCTATGAAAGGGCATCTGGACTCTTCATATGTAACTGCAAAGTATCTTTTATCACTTATTTATAAAATAAAATCAATATCAGAAGCTACAGAAGGGAAAGGGAGCACATTCCCATTTGAAGTATTTACTAGGTTCAAGACACAATAAAAGGTTTCTCTTTTGATAATGCTGTAACATCTGCAGTTAGTATTATCTATATACATATCTACATCCTTATACAGACCAGATATCAAAACATTTGTCTACTTATTATTTTGGGACACTTAGAATACTGGAGTGAATGGGTAGGCATTCCCTTCTCCAGGGGATCTTCCTGACCCAGGGATCAAAACCAGGTCTCTTGCATTGCATGCAGATTCTTTACCATCTGAGCCACTAAGGAAGCCCATTATTAGGTATACATGTTATTTAATGGAAATTCTGAAATTTAAAAGTTACTGATAATATGTTTATTATTAATCAAATCTTTGACAGCATACAAAAGGCTAGGAAGAATAAAAGTGTCCCCATATTATAGAAAAATTATTTATACTAGCCAAAACCTAGAATGATTAAGTCACCTGTGGTCTTTGGAAGGAATGATGCTAAACTGAAGCTCCAGTACTTTGGCTACCTTATGCGAAGAGTTGACTCCTTGGAAAAGACCCTGATGCTGGGAGGGATTGGGGGCAGGAGGAGAAGGGGACGACCGAGGATGAGATGGCTGGATGGCATCATGGACTCAATGGACGTGAGTCTGAGTGAACTCCAGGAGTTGGTGATGGACAGGGAGGCCTGGCGTACTGCGATTCATGGGGTCGCAAAGAGTCGGACACGACTGCATGACTGAACTGAACTGAACTGGTGTAGCCATGCAATGGAATATTATACAGCACTGAAAATGGATGGGCATTTGTACATCCAATACTGGTGATGATCTCACAGTAGAACCTTAAGTGATAGTAGCCAGGCACAAAGAAGTACATAAAGTTCGTTTACTCATGGATGGTATTACAATTCAGAATGTTGATTCCTCTGGCCATGACTGTCGTGGTGATAGGAAGGAAGCCCAGAAAGCTTCTGGGGTGCTGGTAATGTGATGGTGTCTGAGCTGGGTCCTGGCTTGCAAGTATTCATTCTGGGAAGCTTAATTAGGTTCTTATGATTTGTGCAGTTCTTTATATGTGTCCTTTTTAAATAAGGGTTCACTGTTTTAAAAGTTCTCCATATTAGTGAAGTTATATATATAATATATACCCACATATATACATATACATATATGTATGTATACATAGTACCTATACATAAGATTAGCTTGCTTAAGTGTGACCTCTTATTAATCTACCTTTCCTTTAGTGACTTTGCTGTTTATTTACTTTTTATGTGTGTGTATCCCAAGATCTAATTGGAGGACTTCCTAGCCTTCCATTCACTCTTAGTGGGTTGGACATTCACATTCAAGCAGTTACTGCAACAACTTTCAAAACACATATGCGGCTTAAATATGGATTTTCCTGTCCTTTCATGAATGTCTGATTTATATCTCAATGCAGTCTACATTTTAGTGACATAAAGGAAATAAATCATTGGTCATAGAATAATCTACATAGAAATTTTATTAACTTGATTGGCAAAATGTAAATTTAAGTAAAAGAAGCTAAAAATTACAGACATTCCTTTCTTTTCCAAATTTCCTTTCTTTTTCCAAATTTAAAATAACTTTTAGCCCCTATTGAGTGCAGAACCTGCCCCTATTGAGTGCAGAACCTCAATTATTTAAATCTATTTTATAACCTAATTAACGTTATCTCACCAGTATTTTCCACATTACATTGAAATGTCCCATTTTAATAATAAAATGTTATTAAAATGTTAAATTGCACAATAAGAAATATGTGTGTATGTATGATCTTTGGTGCCAATTATTCAAAATTTCCTATAATATTTGCTTAAGTGGCAATAAGCCTAATGATGTCATATTCACTGCATCCAAATTTTATTCTGATTACAGTAGTTTTAAGAATTATTATTCTTAGTATTAAGAATAATCTCCCAAATTACTTTGATACTATTATTACCACTAATAATATTAATAATAAGAATGCCCAAGTTAAGCAAAGATGGTATCTAGCCATCTGAGATGAAGAAAGCCAATAAATAAAATGGATAAAAAATCATTCCAATAAAAATGGTCCAGAGCTCTTCTTCATAAACCCAGCAAGAACTTTCCAGTGTAAAAGGACACCCTAGGAGAAACACAATCAGCTTGAAAGAGGTCTCCTGTTCCAACCTGACCCCAGATCTGTCCTAGGAAAGGGAGCAAGTTGAGCTTTGTCCCCATCAACAGGCGGGCAGGTCGGGAGACCAGGAGGCGAGGAGCCTCGGCGGGCGCCCAGAGCACCGCTGCCGGCGTCCCGGGCCAGGAACTTACCACGAGCGCGCAGCACAGCAACTTGTTCATTGTGGTCCCCGGGAAACCTCAGGCGCTCGGAGGAGGCGGCGGCTGCGGGGCGAGCGCTACGGTGCGTCTCGGCTGCCCGTGCACTCATCACTTTATATATAGTGTCCCGGCAACAGGAAGTATCGGCTTGGCTTTGATCATTCATTCCCTATCTGGACCAAACTTTGCACCTTTCTTTTTTAGGAACCTTGG
>SJXQ01004647.1:26100-37595 GCA_006408695.1 Aepyceros melampus
TGCAAAACGCTCCAGGGTTAACACTTTCAGAGCCAGGGCGGAAAGAAGTGGCACGAGAGGTGGGAGTAGGGGGTGGGGCGGGGATGTCTGGCCCCTGGGAGGCGAAAAAAAAAAGAAGCTGCAGAACAAGGCAGCTGCTGTCTCCGTGCGGCTCTGAGGTTTCCTGGCCCCTTCCCGCCAGCGGCCGGCCTCCTGGCAGCCGCGACCAGCGGTGGGAGGACTGGGCGCACGCTGGGCAGTCGCTGTGCCGGGCCCTCCACCCTGAGCGTCGGATCCAGCCAAGATCTCGGCGCAGCCTGCAGTGCGCCCCAGACACTACACCCCACTCTCGTCTGACCCGCTTCTCGGGGGTTCTGAGATCCCCAATAACAAGTATTCTCATTCACGCTCTGCGCTCAGAGGCTCTTTTGGGAGTCTGCAGCCATTAATCTCCAAGGTTGCACAGATGGAGAAGAAACTTCTCTAACTTATGCCTGGTTCAAAAGCTGATGCCTTTTCTCCCTCACTTTTTGTTGCCTGGGCTAGTTTCCAGCCAGAGAAAATCAGCAGAGGACAAACTTCTTGCCTAAGGCAGAAAAAACACCACCGTAGGATTCACCGCTATACTGAACTGAACTGAACTGATCGTCTTTATCAACACCATCATCATCCAAAGGTTTTTGGTACCTACTGAACTTCTGAAGTTGCCTCTTCCAGGTCTTTCCATTGCCCCCAAGCTTTTAGTGGAAGTTGGCTCTGCCTAAAGGGTTCTTGGCTCCCCCATCCACTCCCACCAGCTGCTTTTGTGAGTTGGACCCTATGACTTCTAAAGTGTAGACCCCTTCTGAGGTCCTGCAGTTTGCTGATTTCTTCTTAGGTTGCCACCAGTGCTCTTCACTTACAGAAGTTGAAAAATAAAATAAAATCACTGCAAAGCCAGCCTCCCCATCAGGGCCACGTGCTCAATTCTTGTCTCTTGAGAAGGTCAGTTTCTGCTTTTCTCCAGAGTTCATGGAGATGGAGATGAAGATGATTCTCTCTCTGGCTCAGACTATCCCATGCAATAAAAAGTGGCCCTCAGGGGCAAGTATTACCAGCAGGGATCAGAGTATCTGCACTTTCAAACCAACATCTTTCCACCAGAAGGTCAAAGTGGGTCCATAGACAGAGTAGAAAATATTTGGAGGGAACAAATTCAGCTCTTCTGCTCTGACTGTGAAGTACAAAAGACAAAATGTCTTGCTCAGCTTTCTCTCTGCACAGCATGACGATTTCTTAAGTGAACTAGTGAGTGAAAAAGGTCAGTGAATACTGACCAGATGGTTTAACTCCAGCCCTGCCCCTCAGCTTCCAAACTTCAGCTTTGACATCCACAGTCTGAGCTACTAGCACTTAGACTGACCATGGGACTCAGGTAAATTTGAATGTTAGTTGTAAAATACTAAGTAAATGGCAGTATTATTGTCTTTATGAGGTGATGCCTACCTGAGATACTGCCTGAAGGCATTTTTCTTGAACTGTCGTAGAATGCTCACACGCAGGAGTCAAACTCTGGAGAAAACTGATCAAGGACTGAATCCTGCAGTCTTAACCCTGGGAAAGTGTTTATGACTCTCTCGTCTATCAGTTAAAAATAGTAGTTATTACAGAAATGTGGCATGGAACAAATGAAAGCATTTTAAAAAGTAATGCATAAATTAGATTAGCAATGCATAAATGAGGTTAATCACTAACCATGAGCAGTCAATAAGTAAATGCATATAAGATAACCTAGCACATTGCCTGGATAGGAAATGTTTACTAAATTATAGCTATGATTGTTCACAGGGAGTACATATGAGATACCAGGCTTTAGAGCCAGACTGACTCCTAGACTTGAAACCCAGATCTCCTACACTCTGGCTCTATTACCTCAGGCAGATTTTAACTAACCTGTTTGTATTTCCGTCTGATTTCTTTATTGGTATAGTGACGATAAAAACATACTACCCTCACAGGGATTGCTGCTGCTAAGTCACTTCAGTCGTGTCCGACTCTATGCGACCCCATAGATGGCAGCCCACCAGGTTCCCCCGTCCCTGGGATTCTCCAGGCAAGAACACTGGAGTGGGTTGAAAACGTGTAAAGTGCTCATTGTACTGTTTAACAAGTAGTAAGTGTTCACTAAGTCTAGCTATTATTGTTATACTTATCTGAGGTGCTCTTAGGGACATTTATACAAGCACTAGGTGAGTCTGGACTCTAAGCTTCTGGGAGCAGGAATCATTTATTTTCTTATGATATTTCTTGAACTTTTAGCTACGTGTCTGGCCTCCCTAAACTATTTGATGAATAATGGTAATAGAGGCGGTGGTGGTGATTGGTCTGTGTGTGTGTGTGTGTTGGGGGAGGGAGGAGAGGAAGTGTACTTAGCTGTCATCTTGAGAAAAGCCAGGGCCCCGTTTTTATAGAGTCACAGAGTAGACAGTGTATTGACTGTGCCCCTTTCGGGACCTGACTGTGGGCTGTTTATTAATCACCCACTGACAGGAAACAGACACTCTGAGTTTGCAGTCACGTCATTTGCTATATTCCCGGAGCAGTCTGGCCGATCCCCCTCGCTCTTCCCATGGGACCCACTACAGTGAGCCTCTGACCCTAAACACTTGGAGGCTGGAGTCCATCTTCAGTCTAGACTAGTCTGGACCCGGGGATTCAGAACTGAATCCATGGGGTGATGTCTGATCACTTGCTTGGCAGACAAACTACATCCATCTTCCCATGACAGATCCTTCATTGGCAGGGGCCAAGGGTGACATGAAACAGAGTGTCTGGTAAATTTAACCTTCTCTTTCTGATCACCAGAGATGTGTGATGCTGGCTGTAGGTGACACCTCATCAGGTAGCCATCATCTTCTCTTCCCTGAACTGTTTTGGGTTTGGTCCCATGTTGAACACATTTTCACTGCGCACATTTCTGATTGTCCCTACTTCCATTTCAGGCACCGCTAAGTCACTTCAGTCATGTCTGACTCTGTACGACCCCATAGACGGCAGCCCACCAGGCTCCTCCGTCCCTGGGATTCTCCAGGCAAGAACACTGGAGCGGGTTGCCATTTCCTTCTCCAGTGCATGAAACTGAAAAGTCAAAGTGAAGTCGTTCAGTCATGTCTGACTCTTAGCAACCCCATGGACTGCAGCCCACCAGGCTTCTCTGTCCATGGGATTTTCCAGGCAAGAGTACTGGAGTGGAGTGCCATGGCCTTCTCTGATTTCAGCTTAAAGAAATGGTGTCTGAATATTGGAGACCCCCTTGAGAAAAATACTTCCTCTCTTTAACACAACAGCAAAGCACCTGCTAAGGAGGCCATTTATAATCATTGTTATAACAGAAATGCCTGAAACTCAGGACAGGGATTGATTTGGTCCTTTAGGAGACAAGACAGACTGATGGGTTCCCCAGAGACTGATTGAATGCCTAGAACATCTTACACATAAGCTCCCACACATAGAAACTGGAAACACAAGTTCTGAGGTTGTGTATGAGAAAGGTTATTTGTAGAAGAACAAGAACTCATTCCTTGTTTCACTGTTACTAAATCTTTTTCTGGTTTCACAGGAGATGGAACAGAAAGAGGAGAAATAGGTAGTTAGCCTATTGATTTTATTTTATTAATGTTTGCCCATTTCTTCATTAACAAACACAATTTTAATTATTAATGTTCTAGACAAAACATTAATTTTAGCTATTAATGTTTTATTACTGGACTGAATTGTCATGCCCTCCTCCAGGGGATCTTCCCAACCGTGGCAAACAACTCCAGTATTCTTGCCTGGAGAATCCCATAGACAGAGAAGCCTGCTTACAGTCCATAGGGCTACAGTCCATAGATTGCAAAGAGTCGGACACAACTGAGTGATTAAGCACAGCACATTAATGTTTTAAAGTGTTACAGGCTCTGTGTGAAAATGGATATGTACTTGCTTTAAAAATAGTGTACAAGGGAACTCTGGTCAAAGTTATGGAGCCTGGAGGGAAGAGGAGTTTGGGGGAGAATGGATGCCTGTATATGTATGGCTGAGTCCCTCTGCTGTCCACGTGAAACTGTCAGTCATTAACATTGTTCATTGGCTATACTCCAATACAAAATAAAAAGTTTAAAAAAATAGCACCCAAAAAGGCAAGGTTATATATAGCTGAAGCACTTTCTGCTTCAGTAGGTCACCCATTTCTTAAAGATCTGGAAGTATTAGACCAGGAGTCATTAAGGGCTAGTTACGGTTTCCCACTCAGTAGTAGAATGATTCCAACATTGTCAGTCATTTGTTAAAATAACCCTTTAGTTGAAAGCTGGCATAAATCAATCATACAAATGTGTAAATTTCAAATCTATAAGTACATGGAAAGAAATAACAATAGGAGCTACTGGGCCAGTGTGATTGTAAGCCACATCTCACATATGTTAACTAGCAGTGAGAAGATAGCCCTTGAACAGGGAGAACAGTGTTAGCAGACCTTGAGGTAAGAGGAAGTGAGGTGTGATTTCCAGGAACTAGAGGAAGCCCAGTATGGCAGACAGCAAGATGTTGCCTGGGCTGGAAGAGGCTGCAAAGGAGAGCGGACAGTGGTCAGGCTGCAAAGTGTAATTGATTCTATTCTTCCTCCAAACATTGATAGGAAGCACTGGAGTGTTTAAGCGTGAGAGTGACATGATCATTATAGCTTCTGTGGGGTGGAAATTCTCTGAACTTCATCCTGCCAACCTCAGGGTCATATCCAAGCATAGTACACAATAGAAAGCCTTCTTAAATTAAGAAAATCACAGCATAAATGGAAAAGTATTTTATTAACTTAATTAAATTTAAGCTTTTTAAAATGCCTGCCTATGGTAAAAATTTAAATAGTATTAATACATATACCATGGAGGGTAAATTTCCATTTTGCTTCAGACCTCCACTGCCCATTTATAGAAGCTTTTACTATCAATGGTTTTTATATGATTGTTCAGATCATATAAAGACACATATTTATGGATAGATATCCTGTTGTTGCACTAATGGTAAAGAATCTGCCTGCCATTGCAGGAGACGCAAGGGACGTGAGTTTGATCCCTCGGTCTGGAAGGTCCCCTGGAGAAGGGTATGGCAACCCACTCCAGTATTCTTGTCTGGAGACTCCCATGTACAGGGGACTCTGCCTGGCGGGCTACAGTCCATGGGGTCACAAAAGAGTCAGACACGACTGAGCGACTAAACAACAAATTCTTAGTATTAATCTCACCACTTGCTGTGTGTTTGGGGCAAGAAGGAGTACCTAAAATAAGTGACTACTACTCTCTGTAACGCATGTCACGTAGCATTGGAGGGAGCACTCTAAGTGGGAAGTCTGGTCTTTCAAGCTCTGTAAGAAAGCTACCTCATTTATGATTCAGGGCTCAACTTCTGCTAGCCCTCAAGAGAAGTGCAAGGTGGGGAATTTGTCTCAGTCAGCTCAGACTGCCCTATGAAAATATCATAGACTGAGTGGCTTTAACAGCAGACATTTACTTCTCACAGTTTTGGAGACTGAAAGTTTGAGATTGAGGTTGAGGTGAGTTTGAGATTGAGATTGAGATTGATATTGAGTTTGAGTTTGAGATTATGGTGAGACCTTTTTCTCTGGCTTTCGCGTGATCAGCATCTCACTGTGTGCAAGCATGACCTCTTCTCTGTGTGTGTTCAGAGGGAGAGAGGCCTCTTTTCCTATTTTTATGAGGTTAGCAGTTCTATAGATTCCACCTTTATGACCTAGTTTAAACTTGTTTCCCTCCTAGAAGCCCTATCTCAAATAGAGTTGCACTGAGGGTTAGGAGTTCAAGATATGAATTTAAGGGGGAACACAATTCAATCCATAGCAGCATATTTCTATTCCCCTCTTTTAGGGTATATAAGCTCATGCTTAATTTTCAAGGGAATTTAGACTTTTGCAGTACTTGCTAGAGTGCTCAATAAATGCCATGAATATAGAACTATAAAGTCATAGTTTTTCTTACCCTCAAATTTCTTTTTGCCTCCTTTTTGGGATTCTCTTTCTCGTACTCAATTTAAGAAAATAACTTCCATAGTTCAGGCAGTTTCACTTTATGTCTGTATTTCCTGAACACATCACCTGATTGCAGATTCTGGTTTCCCTGACTGAATGAGGTTGGCAAGATACTAGCAGGGGAAAATTCTGTACATTTTTTGATAAAGGTTCTTAATAGAGGGAATTCCCTGGTGGTCCAGTGGCTAAGTCTCCGTGCTTCCAATGCAGGGGCCCTGGGTTCGATCCCTGGTCAGGGAATTAGATCCCACATGCCACAACTAAGAGTTCACATACTGAAACTCAAAGGTCTTATATGCTGCAACTAAGCCCCTGGTGCAGCAAAATAAACAAGGTTTTGAAAAATTCTTAATAGATGAGCTGAATTACGTTACATAGCATAGCATACTCTGCCCTCTTAAACAGAGAAAAACATAAGTCAAGCCTTTCTGCACATGTGACACCCATCACAATTTTCTCTTTGAAATTATTGTCAAGAATGGTGCCAAATTCATGCTAACTCTCAGTGGGGAGTTTGGGGGAAAGAAAAAGGCATTTCAATAGACACAAACGTGGTGTCTGTTGTTCCTCTGCAGCTAGAGGAAGAGACATACCTGTCTGCCAATACTTCCAGTTACTTCACCTAGGATTTCCTGAAACTTAGATACCATCTAGTGTCTACTCAGGCCCACGAAGCGGGTTCCCTAATTAAACAGGGATGTACTCACCTGAAGGCTTCTGAACAAATACGTGTGATATCTTCCTATCAGACGAATGTTAGAAAATACAGCCTGCCTACACAGTTTCCTCTTCTAACGTCCTTCAAGAAATTTGGTCATCTCTAGTGTCAGTTCAAAGATTCTGCCCCTCTCCCAGCCCCCCATGCATTTTGTTTGCACCTGGCAAATGAAAATAAGACAGATAAGAATCCTTAGAACTATTTTCTTAGTAGTCAACTAGGTGTTTCTGCCTGGGAAAGTCCCCTCCTTTAACTAAAACAAACCTTTATAAACAAAGATTTTGATGTAATAATTTTCAGAGAAACTAACCTGCAAGCAAAATTGCTTCCTGAAATGAGAGTTTACCTAGAAAAGGCTTAGCCTAAAGGAATATCTCTAAGTGACTATTAAGCTAAAGAGGGAAATTAAGTTGTTTAATATCCAGCTGAAGGGACACTATTAATGCAACAGGTTTCAGTACAAATAATGTACTTTATCATTTATTTATTCAACAAACAAGTGATGAAGTATTTAATACTTAGTGGGTACCAGATGCTGTACCTCCAATATAGACAGAAATAGTTAACCACACTTCTGAAGCTTTCAGTCAGGTTGAGGAGAGAAAGTAATGAAATAAACTGGGAAATAAACTCTTTGAACGTGATAAGCAGTTTCAGAAAGTGATAAGAGGGTTGAAGTCCATAATACAAGTTAGCATAATGGTGCTTGCCTAGAAAGGGGCTACATTAGCTGAGTTTCTTAGGGAAAAGCTCTTTAAAGAAGCAACTTCTTTTATTTATTTATTTTTTAATTGGGGAATCATTGATTTACCATATGCTGATGAATGAATCATATATATATATATATATATATGTATATATATCATGCAAATGCACACTAAGTCACTTCAGTCATGTCCGACTCTTCGCAACCCCATGGACTGTAGCCAGCCCGGCTCCTCTGTCCATAGGATTCATCAGCAAGAATACTGGAATGGATGGCCTTGCCCTCCTCCAGGGGATCTTCCAGACCAAAAGATTAAATCCACATCTCTTTATGTCTGCATGCCTTGGGAGGCATGTTCTTTACAACTGGTGCTACCTGGGAAGCATATATGTGTATATATATATGCACCCTCCTTTTTGAGCCTGCCTGCCCACTCCCATTCCACCCCTCCAGGTCATCACAAGATGCCAGGCTGGGCACCCTGTGTTATACAGCAGCCTCCCACTACTTATCTGTTTCACTTACACATGTTAGAGTATATTGACACAGACATAGAGAATGGACATGTGGACACAGTGGGGGAGAGGGTAGGACAAACTGAGAAAGTAGCATTGACATATATACTACTTCCCTGGTGGCTCAGATGGTAAAGCATCTGTCTACAATGCGGGAGACCCGGGTTCGATCCCTGGGTTGGGAAGATCCCTTGGAGAAGGAAATGGCAATCCACTCCAATACTCTTGCCTGGAAAATCCCATGGACAGAGGAGCCTTGTTGTCCATGGGGTCGCAAAAAGTAAGACATGACTGAGCAACTTCATGTAATGTAATATATGATAGTTGTTTTTCTCTTTCTGACTTACTTCACTGTATATAATAGCTCTAGGTTCACCCACCTCATTGGAACTGACTCAAACTCATTCCTTTTATAGCTGATAATGGTCCATTGTATATATGTACTACATCTCTTTACCCATCCATCCATCTGTTGATGGACATCTGGGGTGCTTCCATGTCCTGGCTATTGTAAATAGTGCTGCAGAGATCACTGGAGTACATATGTCTCTTTGAATTGTGGTTTTCCCAGAATGTACATGACTGAAGCGACTTAGCAGCAGCAGCAGCAGCAGCAGCAGGATGTAGAACTCCTGATCAGACAATGGGATGATTAGCACATTGTGTATTCTGGGAGCGGGGCTGAGGGAGCAAAGTCTTCCAGGTAGAGCAAAGAGCAAGTGTGGTGACTCAGATGAGAAATGTGACTGGGCAAAAGCCAAGGGAGTAAGAGAGAGATTTAAACCATATGTGCCCAGATTGATAGACAGGGCTAGACCATGCAGGGGCCAGTGACAAGATGTAGCAACAATGCCTCCATCAGGCAAACAAATATTCTTAACATCAGAGGTAGATTAATTCAGGGATCAAATTTAAGGCATTGATACTGAAAATATTTTACTTCTAAATATTTTGTTGTTTTTGATGCTATTGTAAAAGCAATTTCCTTCTTAATTTCTGTTTCAGAGAGTTTATTGTTAGTATATAAAATGCCACTGATTTTGTGTGCTGATTCTGTATCCTTCAGTTTTACTGAATTTATTCATTAGTTCTAATAGCTATTTGGTGGAGTCTTTAGGGTTTTCTGTATATAATATCATGCCATCTGCAAGCAAAGATCATTTTATACTTCTTCCTTTCCAATTTGAATGCCTTTTATTTATGTTTGTTGCCTAATTGTGGTACTTTTGGTACTAAGTCATATAAAAGTGATGAGCGTGGGCATCCTTGTCTTGTTTCTGATCTTAGCAGAAAAACTTAACCTTTCACCCTTAAATATAACAACTGATGCAAAAGAAGTATAAATGATCCTAAAAAGCTATTATGAACAATTTATACCAACCAACTGAACAAACTTGAAGAAATAAAAAATCTCAGAAACACAACCCATCAAGACTAAAATTAGGAAAATGGAAAATGTGAACAGACCAGTTCCAGGAAGAAGATTAAATCAGTAATCAAAAATCTTCCAACAGATAACAGCCCAGGGCCAGATGGTTTCATAGGTGAATTCTGCCAAATATTTAAAGAAACAATAATACTAGTCCTTCTCAAACTCATCCAAAAATTTGAAGCAAAAGGAGCACTTTGAAACTCTTTTTATGAGGCTGGCATTACCCTGAAATCAAAGCCAGACAACATTACAGGAAAAGAAAATTACTGGCCAATATCCCTGATGAATACAGATGCAAAAACCCTCAACAAAATACTAGCAGACCAAATTCAACAGCACATTAAAAGGATCCAACATGATTAGGTGGGATTTATCCCTGGGTTGGAAGGATGGCTCAACATATGCAAGTCAATAAATATGATACAGGGCATAAACAGAGTGAGAGGGATAAAAATTATATGATCATTTCAATAGATGCAGAAAAAAAGTTTGACAAAATTCAATATCTTTTCATAATAAGAACTCTTGGTATCTTAGGTATAGAAGGAATGTGCATGCGTTCTTACTTCATTCATGTCCAACTCTAGGCCACCCCATGGACTGTAACCCGCCAGGCTCCTCTGTCCATGGGATTTTCCAGGCACAAATACTAGAGTGGAATGTCATTTCCTTCTTCAGGGGATCTTCCCTACCCAGGGATCAAACTCTCCTCTCTTGCATTTCCTGCATTGGTAGGCAGATTCTTTACCACTGTGCCACCTAAGAATCCCCATAGAAGGACTATACCTCAGCATAATAAAGGTCACATATGACAATGGCAGTGCTTAAGGTACTCAGTGATCCTAAAAATAAAGGACAAAGAATTGGCTACATTCTGTATTCCTACAAAGGTCTATAGAGGGTGTTAAAATATTTTAGTCAAATGTTTCTCTACATATTTTTCATTATTATTCCCAAAGGAGAAATTTTTAAGTTGATATAACTTAGTTTAAGGAGAGAAATTAAACACTAAGGCATAAGATGTTTTCAGCTGAGGTTGTGCTTTGGAAGAACATGAATCCCTGCAATATTTCAGGCTTTTTTTTTTTTTTTTTTACCCTTTCCCACCAAATAAATTGTGCCACTTGCGGAACATATGTCTCCCACTGAGAATGCATGCTTTAGCCAATGCCTGATTAAATACCCATAATTTCAGCAGTGAGAGCCCATTTTCCCACCGTTATGTAGAGTAAGAAGCCTTTGGTATTGCTGGAAGATGGGCAGAGCTGAATTCCTGGAATGTGGGCCTTCTGTTGAAATGCTAATTCACTTTCTGCTAAGTGGGAGTCCTGGTTAAGTCAACTGCCTACATGCACAGGGTAGATAAACATGACTAATGTGTATATAACACATTATATACACGCAGTGCCAAAATATTCTACAATAAATTTCAGACACACAGGAATTCAGAACAAGGGAATGGCAGAGAAAGAGCTGTGTATGGGGAATAGCTTAGACAATAATAAGAGAGACAGAATAGGATATGACTCTGGAGGAATGGTAACATGTATAAGTGAAAAATTGTTTCATTAACAAATTGTGTCACTATAGTTCCTCCTCCACCTGTATGTGAAGTGAAATGGTCTTTGAAGGTTCATATTTCTGTAGATTCCACATGGTAGTCAATAAGAATTATGTGGTCAGTAGAACCTGAGAACAGTCAAAGTTATCTTTTGTGTCCTAGTGAGAAGGGCATGGCAACCCAGGCCAGTATTCTTGCCTGGAGAACTCCATGGACAGAGGAGCCTGGCAGGTTACAATCCATAGGATCGCACAGAGTCAGACACGACTAAAGTGGCTGAGCACATTAACTGTTATGATTTTTTTTTTTTTTCTCTTAAAAGACATGTTGCTTCTTTTGGGAGGAGTTCCAGTAGAGGCACAGACACACTTGCTATTGTAAATTAGGACATTAGAAAGGATTTTGAACTGTGGTGTTCCAAATCGAAAGGACCCATGAGGCCTGAGCGAGACCAGGAGGGAAGGGGCAGTGGGAGGGGCGGGGAAGGGGCAGTGGGAGGGGCGGGGAAGAGACAGGCCTCCTC
>SJXQ01004647.1:37896-94135 GCA_006408695.1 Aepyceros melampus
CACCCCACCCCTAACCAAATAGAAGATATTAACTTCTTGATGACCATGAACACATAGCCTCAGCCCTCATGGAGCTTAAGGACTAATAACTTTAACCCCTGTGACACCAGTCTTACCTCACCATCAGCCAGTCAGAGACTTGTGCACCAGCTGGCCCTATAGACCCCTCTTCTTCCCTGCCACCTGGCTTTTAAAAGTGTTTTGCTGAAACCCTTCAGAGAGCTCAGGGGTTTTTAGGGCTTGAGCCACCTATCTCCTTGCATTGCCCTTCAGTAAACCTTTTTCTGCTCCAAACTCTGACATTTCAGTTTGTTTAGCTTAACTATGTGTGAAGCACAGGTACTCACATTAACAGTGGAACCAAAAGTTGCCCTAGACACAGAGACATCACTTTGCCCACAAAGGTCTGTGTAGTCAAAGCTATGGTTTTTCCAGTAGTCATGTATGGATGTGAGAGTTGGACCACAAAGAAGGCTGAGCACCAAAGAACTGATGCTTTCAAATTGTGATGCTGGAGAAGACTCTTGAGAGTCCCTTGGAGAGCAAGATCAAATCAGTCAATGCTAAAGGAAATCAACCCTGAATATTCATTGGAAGAACTGATGCTAAAGCTGAAGCTCCAATACTTTGGCCACCTGATATGAAGAAATGACTCATCGGAAAAGACCCTGAGGCTAGGAAAGGTTGAAGACAGGAGGAGAAGGGGACGACAGAGGATGAGATGGTTGGATGAAATCACTGACTCAATGGACATGAGTTTGAGCAAACTCAGGGAGGTGGTGAAGGTCAGGGAAGCCTGATGTGCGGCAGTCTATCAGATTGCAAAGAGTCAGACATGACTTATCGACTAAACAACAACAATAACAGAGATCATGACTGAGTGGATCCAACTCCACTCACTATGCAACAGGAGAAAGCCTTCTTGGCAGGAGTAGGCTCATGGCTGGGGCTTTCAAATTCATGAGAGCTGTGGGTCTTCCAGGCAAAAAAAAAAAAAAAAAAAAAATGTAGAAACATAATTTTGCATTCAGTTTCAGAAGGTTCATAACCTGTGACTCCAGGAGGGAAACCGATTTGGAATATGATGAAACATTTTGCAGCTCCGTTTTAAAGAGATGTTTGTACCTTGGTTAGTAATAATATTGTTGTATCATCGTTTGTCATGTTTCAATATTTATGTTTCCTGGGTTCTTGTCTAGGTTACCCATCCTGAATTTTCAATATTACATAAATGAAGCTTGTTTTCTTCTCACCAGTGCATCACTGTCCTGACCGAGTCTATAAATGGGCTTCACCTCTGACACTGTGTACTCGCAGCTCAGCTCAGATCTCAGGGTAGCTGATTCTGCTTGGCAGGTGTGGGCTGTGTGATTGAGTCATTGGAGGAGCTCAAAGAGGTATTTGTTAGCAGGAGCAGGGAACAGTGACTGATTCAGTAGCTCCCTGGGCTCCAAACAACCTGGTACTTACCACAGTTTACATCTGAAGGAAGCCCTGCTGCTGCTTCAGTGGTTGTTAGATGCTGGGGAGATGAAAGGAACACAAAAGCAGAAGTCCCAAGGGGCAGGCACAGTGGGAAGTATAGAAGAGGGGGTTTTTGTGGCTTTTCCTTTAAACTCAAGTAAGATAAGGTCTAGGGGTATGTGCATGTGTTTTTGTGTGTGTGTGTGTGTGTGTGCGCGCACGCGTGGGCTCAGTTGCTCAGTTGTGTCCTGCGCTTTGTGACCCTATGGACTGTAGCCCATGGGATTTTTCCTCTGTCCATGGGATTTTTCAGGCAAAAATAATGGAGTGGGTTGCCATTTCCTCCTCCAGGGGATCTTCCCGACTCAGGGATGAAACTCGAGTCTGCTGTGTCTCCTGAATTGCATAGAATAAAGATCAGTTTCGTAGCCAAAGTAATCATTTTAGACGAAAAGCAATAGAGCAGAGTGTATCTATGGTTCTGTTGTAGGAAGGGGGACCCTTTCCAGGGCCCGAAACTGGGCTCTTGTCTAACACTCGGAAATGAACTGTCCGAGGAGACACATGTGCTGACAAGCAAGAGATTTTATTGGGAAAGGGCACCCAGGTGGAGAGCAGTAGGGTAAGGGAACCCAGAACTCCTCTGCCACGTGGCTCACATACTCAGGTTTTATGGTGATGGGATTAGTTTCCAGCTGGTCTTTGGCCAATCATTCTAATTCAGAGACTTTCCTGGTGGCACACGCATCGCCCAGCCAAGATGGATGCTAGCAAGAGGGATTCTGGGAAGTGGACGGACACACACTGTCCCCTTTAGACCTTTCCCGAACTCTTCTGGTTGGTGGTGGCTTATTAGTTCCGTATTCCTTATCAGGAACTCTTGTCATAAAACAACTCATGCAAATGGTTACGATGGTGCCTGGCCAGGGTGGGTGGTTTCAATCAGTGTGCTTCCCCTAACACTTCCATTTCTTTGGGTCTCAACTTCTTTCATCTATACAGTGGAGAAGCTCTAACAGTATTATTTTTTAGGAGTGTTTTGAGTAGTAAATAGGGATATATATGTAAGAACAATGCCTGGCAAGCAGTAAGCTTTCCACAAACATCAGCACCTCTGACATCAAATTCACTGATGTATTACTTTAAAATGATTGTAACAGGATGTCTGGGCCATTGAATGGAGAAATTTTATAGTTTCAAAGACTGTTCATGCTACAGTTACCACCTATTTAAAAGTATAAACTGGATATTTAAAGCAGAAAACCTCCCAGCATCCATGGCAGTCAAATCGGGGAGGGGTGGAGGGAAGCCAACTGAACGTGGATGTCCAGGTATCTTCCCTTGCCTTCTGGGAGTTTATCGCCTCGTTTCTTAATCAGAGCTTGGCCTATACTGTTACACATGCTTTAAAAAAATTACAAAAAAGAAGTGGCACAGGAGGTCAGAAGGCATAAAGACAGTATGGCAGAAACCACTACAATATTGTAAAGTAATTAACTTCCAATTCAAATAAATAAAAAAATTTTTTAAAAAGAATCTGCCTGCAATGCGGAAGACCTGGGTTTGATCTCTGGGTTGGGAAGATCCCCTGGAGGAGGCCTGGCAACCCAATCCAGTATTCTTGCCTGGAGAATCCTCACAGACAAAGGAGCTTGGCATGCTGCAGTCCATGGGGTCACAAAGAGTGACATGACTGAGCGACTAAGCCCAGCAACATGATGTGAAGTCTTTAGGAGTTTAGGCTGAGAAATGGAGTATTTCCTGCCATATTAATAAACAAGGATGTCATGGTCTTCGGCTATTCCAGCCCTCCAGGTTGCACAGAAGGAGAAGCCTATGTGCAGGTCTGGCAGCCACTCCCTCCTGGGAGCCCACAGAACTCAGGGTGTGAAAACACAGGAAACTGGTCCCAGATAACTGAGATGCATATGAGCCCATTTCAGTGAGCCCAGACTCTTGCATCTTCCCATAAATAGAAAAGTGCTAAACTCCTTCACTTGGGATATCTAGCTTCCTTTCATTAACAATAATCTCTTGATGTTCAGGCTACCTGCCCTTTGTTACAAAACTTCTGTATGAGCTGGCTCCTCCCCTTGCCTCCTTGGAGCAGTTCTCTCAAGCCTACTTAAGATGTGGCCTACTGGGCTTAACTCCTAAAATTTTCCTCCGAATATGTTATGTTTAACTCTCAACTTTTAGGTTGTGGCTCTATTTCAAGTTGATAAGCACATAGGAAGGATACATTGAAAGGGGATTGATGAAGGTCTGGCTACTTGGCAAGTCTTCCTAAAAGTGAAGGGCTTTGAGAAATAAGCAGGCCTTTCAGAGAGAGAGATGAGAAGGAAATGGGTTCCAGGCAGAGAAAACAAGGCTACTGGAGGCCCAGATGCGAGCAGGAGTGGATGTGTTGGTAGTGGTGGTGGCTTCCCTGGTGGCTCAGATGATAAAAGAATCTGCCTGCAATGTGAGAGACCCAGGTTCCATCCCTAGGTCAGGAAGATCCCCTGGAGAAGGGAGTGGCAACCCACTCCAGTATTCTTGCCTGGAGAATACTATGGACAGAGGAGCCTGGTGGGCTACAGTCCATGGGGTCACAAAGAGTTGGACACAGCTGAGCACCACACACACACGTACCTATATTGTCACGCTCACTTTAAACATACCTCTTATTTTATCATATAACCCATAAGACACAATCCAAAATTTTATAGTTCTTTTTAAACATTCTTATTTATTTATTTGTGTGTTTGTTTAGTTTTGGCCACACAGCGGCTTGCTCGATCTTAGTTCCCCAAGTAGGGATTGATCCCAGGCCTTGGCAGGAAGGTCATGGCAGAGTCCTAACCACTGGATAACCAGGCAATACCTTGTACAGTTCTTTTAAATCAAGAGAGTTCTTTTAAATCATGAGATCATTTAATCATTTAACCTTTGACCAATAACTGACAAGTAGGTAAGTTAAAATATCATTAACATTTCTATTAAAAAATTAGAAAAAATAAGAAAGTAGCACTCAGAGAGGACCAGTGACCAATCCAAGGTGGCAGAGTTAGCAAGAAATAGGCTCAAAATGAAAGCAGGAGCTTGAACTGTAGATTCAAAACTTCTGTGCTCCATTATGTTTTGCTGTTGCTGCTTAATTCAAGCTGTTGTCCATCATTTGATGGTAAGCTTCTATAGATTAAAGGGTGTTTTCTTCTTTTAAAAAATTTATTTATTTATTTATCTTTGTCTGTGCTGGGTCTCCGTGGCTGTGCAGGCTTTTCTCTCACTGCAGAGAATTGGAGCTACTCTCTAGTCGTGGTGCACAGGCTTCATTATGGTGGCTTCTCTTGTTGCAGAGTGCAGACTCTAGGGTGCACTGCCTTCAGAAGTTGCAGCATGGGGTCTCAGCAGTTGCGGGTCCCCGGCTCTAGAGCACAGGCTTAATAGCTGTGGTGCACCGGCTTAGTTGCTCCGCTACATGTGGAATCTTCCCAGATCAGGGATCAAACCCATGTCTCCTGCACTGGCAGGCAGATTCTCTCCCACTGAGCCACCAGGGAAGCTCTAAAAGGTATTTTCAACTGTTACCAGAATAGTTCCTTGTTTGATTATTTGAGGACTGTGGGCAAGTACCAAGATGGAAGATTACAAGTGACCATCTGATACAGAAGCTGGCTCTGTCTCCATAAAGCTAAAACTAGTCAACAGCATCACAGGACCCTGCCATGACTGACGTGGCTACGAGACATGTTGCACCTTGTTGATTTTTTGGCCTGCCTTCCTCTCCTCCCTTCTTTCCATCCCTTCACTCCCAGGCTAGAGGAGCAGAGGGAGCCTAACATCGGAGTGCTACCTTTTCTGGCTGGCTAACCATCTGCGTCAATATGGTGTTGGCTTTGGCACCTTGGTGGTTGGACTTGAGACCATCTTTGGGCAGTTGACATGATTTCTTTCTAATGGTTTCTTGACCCACAAAGTCAGGAGTAGGTTATTCTTGCTTAGAGAGACCTCAGCATTTCAATGGGGAGTTTCGTTTTGGACATTTTTTAATGCCCTGCTCAGTTCACAGGTAATTTTTTTAAAAAGCGCTAAATCATTTCCAAAGAAATGACTTTGCCAGTTGGCATGTCAGCTTGTGGGCCTAGAACTGAACTCATGCTCTCCAAGCCACACTTGTAGGGAGGAGGCAGACAAATCAGTCAGTCCCCTGTTTTGCATTACCTAAAAGCCAGCCTTTCCGCAGAGCAGTGGTGTGTGTAAAAGTGTTGAGAAACATTTGCAGTCTCTTTAGAACCTCATAAAGTTAACAACTTTCCATGGAAGGGACTGCTGGAGTAGCAAGTCCAAGTCAAACTGGATGAGTAACTACCTATAGTAGAGATTAACTAGCTGGCTGAGAAAAGCCAAGATGAGTAAAGACCTACTTATTCCATGGGATGTACCCATGTATTCCAAGGAGCAGTAATCTCTGAATCTATTGCTCATAGATAAATCTCTGAATCTATTGCTCATAGACAAAACTCATAAAAGTTTTGTTGAGTGAATAGATGAATGCTTAATGTGTATATCACAAAGGCGTTTATAAAAACTTTTCTTGGAAGGCCCTTTTCCCGACATAAATATATTTGTTCTTACATTTACTCAACAAATATCGTAAGAAACTTTTAGGTTCTAAGCATGTATTCTGGATAGATACAAATAAATCACGGTTCACATGTTCAAGGAATTTACAACCTAGTAAGGAAGACAGATAAGTGACAAGTTGAAACAGAAGGTGCTAAAGGTGAGCACAGAGTGCTATGGGAGGTCATTGGGGTAGCTGGGGTCGGGGCTGGAGAAGCCCAGAGCTGGCAAATCAAGGCAAGGGTCCAAAAGTTAAAAGAAACAAATAGGATCTCAACTAGAATTCAGTTGAAGAGTTACTCAGTAAAATGAAAAAAAAAAAAAAAAATACCATCATTTATTGAGTCTCCTTTAAGTTTAGGGTCTTTTTATATACATTATCTGAAGTTTGGAGGTTATATTAGATAATCTCTACGGTGTCATTGAGCTTTTAACATTTAAATTCCATAATTATCAGCCCATTTTGACAAACAGTTATCGAGGAGATATGATGTGCTAAACTGCTAAACTTTCTGCAGAGTACTGGAGGAATTAAGATGAAAGAAGAGAAAGAAATAATCCATTCATTTAAGATGCTTACCATCTTGAGGAGGAGATGATTGATGGCTTCAATATAAGGGAACAAATAATTCCCTCTGCTTCTGAACTTTCAGCTACTATCATTGTCCTTCCCAAGAGTGAGCAGAGATTCTCTTAGTAAAGACATTTAATTCTGCCTGCCACCAACAGATGGGGCAAGCGGTTACATCAGCCAGCCCTGTTGCATTGGATTTGAGAGCTAGTGAATGAGGGAGCTTTGAAAACCTAAGTAAGAAAATGAGCATTTGTATGCCAGAGTAACACGGGAATTGAAAGTAAGGGTCATTTTGTTCCACATGGATGGTGATGGGAGATAAGAGGTGCTGTGGAGTGGGTCAGAGATGCTACTGAGGAAAGTTTAATAGAGCAGTAATGTGTCAGTTAAATTTTGAAGCAAGTATATTAGTTGAGAGGAATTGGGGCTTCCCTGGTGGCCTAGACCGTAAAGAATCTGCCTGCAATACGGGAGACCTGGGATGGAAAGGGAACATCTACGAATCCAGTAGTCTGCCCTGGGAATTCCATGGACAGAGGAGCCTGGCAGGCTACAGTCCATGGGTCATAAAGAGTCAGACATGACTGAGCAACTTTCTCTTTCACTTTTTCTTTCATACTAGTTGGGATGGCTTCAGTTGCAAAATACAGATTACCCAAAGATGGATTTGGGTAAGAAATGTAATGAAGATGGATTTGATAAGAAATGCAATTATTATTCCACATAATACAAATTGCAGGAGCACGGAAATTCCAGGTTTAATGCAATGGCTCAAAGCAGCATTGAGAATGCAATCTCTTTCTTTCTTTTGTGCTTGGTCTTTTTCTCAGGATATCGGTTTCTGGTCTTTAGCTTTTTCCCTCATGATTGCAAGATGGCTGCTTAATCCCTCAGCATTTTTTAAAACAACAGTATCTTAAAAAAACTGAAAGGGGGCAACTTTTCTCAACATCCGTTTAACCAGAGAGAAGAGCCGTGTTTTTCTTGCCCTGTTTCCTCTGCTTCTTACCCAGTCTCAGCAGACTTCCCTTCAGTTTGCAGCGGCCACGACTGGCGCTCCAAACGCAAGGGAGGCTGGGAGAATACGTACCCGGCGTTTCCAGTCTCCATGTTGGACGGCAGATTCTGTCTGCCGGGAGGAGCTGTGTGTGTGAGGGAGGAAGCGGCGAATGGTGTGGATGCCAGGTAAGCTTCCAACACTGTCTTCAAAACAGGAAAAAAAAGAAGTGGAGAGTTCTTAATGGATCTCCAACTCAGGCCCTGGCACAGCCCTTTGCTTTCTGAATTGTAGGCATTCAATTGATATTTGTTGATTGTGGGATTATTGTCATAGAAACGGAAAATCAGTGTCAGGTCCTGTAACTGAGTAATAAAATCACTTATTCTTTCCAAGCCATGACTTGATGAAAAAAAAATTTTAATTTTGTCGCTTGAATGGGTGACTGTTGATATTTCTACTAGATCGCTAAATTAAATACTAATTCAACATCAGAAGAGATAGTGGTGGTGTTTTTGTTTTGTTTTGTTTGTTTTTTAAACATGCCTAATTTAGCAACAGTTATATAATTTAGGGAAATCAGGGAAAAATCTGTATTCAGTGGAAAAAGACCACATCCTAAGAACTGAACATTTACTGAAAATACCATGTGTGGGGCTCTAATGAAAAAAACAGAGTGTAAGATGGACCCAGGGCTATGGAAAAAATTTAGAATGTCCTAATGATGTACTTAGTGTCTGTTGTTTACACATGGAAACTCACAACAAGGAAGCAAAATTAGGACACCAAATTAGGACATTTAAAAAATCAACTCTATGTACAAACAGACATCAACATTTTTTTAAAGATTCCTTTATAAAGAAATTATCCTTCAATTAAAAAAAGTTCCTTTGCCTTTCTCACAAGTATAAATAGAACAAAAAGCCAAAAAGTTGTCTTCTGACTTTAACAACAACAAGAACATTAAATAGAGAATGAAAGAAGGCACAAGTCATTGTGTTGGTGGGTTGTAGGTTATTTTAAATAATTCATATGAAATAATGCAGAGAGACTGCAAAATTAGTCTGAGCATGTCAAACACACTGATCCTTTGAAACGACTTCTCACCATGTATTTTTAAGCCGGCTAAACCCTTTTGCAGAATTGTGAGAGCTTGTCTGGAGAACAGAAAGCATTAAAGATGAATAAAATATCTGGGGTTATTTCCCATTGCTCTTTCCTGGAAGCAGTTGCTCCATTTTTAAATGACTGGGACTATTTAGCTCTAACCACAATGTATTTCCAGTGGAGGTGTTTTTTTTTTTTTTTTCATCTAGAGTTTTATTCTTCTGCTCTACTCCACCCTAATTTTCTTCTCATGAATGCAAAGGCATGTGATAACTCAGGAAAAGGGGCTGCAAAGTATCATAGGTGGTTGATTCATCTTTAAATCTTTCATGGGGTTTGCTGTGATGTGTCAAGCAAGGTACCACATTTCTGCTGTAAAGTTTTCTTTCCATCTAGACTAGAGTCACAATCTTTCTGAAATTGTTATATACTTTTGCTGACCATTTTCTAACACCACTTCGAGTTCCTGTATTTGTACAAGTCCTTGAAGATAATGATGCAATTTCTGCCCTTTTTTCAGTGTCTAATAAGACCGGATGCAGTGTTCTTCCTCAGGAGCCCAGGTTAGAGTTACATAGGGAGCTTTTACCTACTCCCAGGCATCTACTTGCCTTAGTGCACAAAATCAGAAGCTCTACAGTTGGACCTGTCAAAAACATACCTGAAAATTCTTTTTTGAGTTATTCTGATATACAGATCTGGTTCAAACCATCAGACTATTGGAAATCATAAATTTACTCTCAAAAAAAAAAAGAGAGAGAGAAAACAAAAAGAAAAGAAATAGAAAAACAAAGGCTGCATAGACAACCCTTGAACCTGATTATAGGGATAGCTAACCAATATGGCAAAACTGGTAACTGGCAGAGTATCATGGTTAAGATACCAACTCTTTGGATTCAAATTTCTGCTCTGCTGTGTGACCTACATCAAATTAAGTCACCACTCTGAACCTAAGTTTATTCCCCTTATAATCAGTATAATAATAATGCCTGTAGTATTTTGGGGATTTAATTATGTATTACATATAAAATTAAAAACTTATAAAGTATTTGCTGATACATCAACATAAAATAGTTATTCAGACAATGTCAACTCTTTACTATTTCAGGCTGCTCAGGGGCTCAGATTACATTATTCTTAGTTAATATCTTTGATTTAAAAAATGAAAACATGAGTAATTATAAATAAAAGCATTTTTGTTTAATAGATCGACTATTATAAAGCCTGAGATCCATAGTGGGATTTTGTTTTAGGTCCTAGGTATTATAAATTTTGGATCCATATTTAATTTAAATAATTATATTAGCATTTAGAATGCCAGGGCCCCTTTTAATTGTATTAGTAAAACCCTAAGGTATTATAAAGAGAAAGCAATGGCAACCCACTCCAGTACTCTTGCCTGGAAAATCCCAAGGATGGAGGAGCCTGGTAGGCTGCAGTCCATTGAATCGTGAAGAGTCGGACAGACTGAAGCGACTTAGCAGCAGCAGCAGCAGCAGCAGCAGCAGCAAGGTATTATAAAATGACATCTAGAAATTGCTGTTTTGATTAATTAAAGATTTTTTTTTTTCTGGTAGGTCATGAATAGTCTGGGCTGCACCATCCAACAAAAAGATTAAGAAAGCATTTAGTGGATCAACAAGAAGGCAGGAGAATAAAATGGCAATTCTTAAAATTTTGGGAGATATTTCAAAACAAGCATTCAGTAGTCATCATAAAGTTAGATATTTATCTTAGTTCCTATTTTGTGCTTTCGAGGTGTTTTGTTTTTAAATTACAAATGAGAGTGGAGCACAATAGTCTTTAATAATCTTTTCAGTGGTTGAGAGTATCTTGTTCTTAGTCTGGTTCTAAGTCAAACTCCTTTCTGGGGATGTGAGAATTCCACGTGAGTGATTTCTTTAGACAGTGCCCTCTCAGTAATGCCATTTCAAGGTGAGGTCAGTAGAAATACTGTAACAAAAATGTTTGCTCTTATCCCTACATGTATGGCATAGACATTGAGCCATCTAGTTCATCCAAGAGACAGGAATCATCTGATACATAAGTTCTCCTTCCGTAGCTCTGATTTACCATTAGACAGCTTTGCTAACTTTGTAACAAACTGTAAGGTCCACATACAACAGGACCAGGTGGACTCCACGGTTCTTAGTAGTTGTGGCTTGCAATCTCTAGAGCGCGGACTCAGTGGTTGTGCTGCATGGGCTTGGTTGTTCTGAGGCATGTGGAGTCTTCCTGGACCAGAGACAGAACCCACGTCCTCTGCATTGGCAGACAGAGTCTTACCCCCTGCACCACCTGGGAAGTCCAGTTCCTAGTATCAACATCAACAATGAAAGCATTCCAAAATTTTAGAATTGTGAAGCATCTCATGGTGGGACAAAAAATAGTCCCTTGAAGATGTTCACATATGAATATGTTAACCTGACAAGGTAGAAGGGACTTTGCAACTTTAATTAAGTTAAGGATCCTGAAATGAGGAAATGAGCTGGATTGTTGGGTAGGCCTCATCTAATCATGGTGGTGCTTTAGTCACTAAGTCATATCTGACTCTTGCAACCCCATGGACTATAGCCCCTCAGGCTCCTCTGTCCATGGGATTTTCAAGGCAAGAATAGGTTGCCATTTATTTCTCCAGGGGATCTTCCTGACCCAGGGATTGAACCTGCGTCGTCTACACTGCAGGCAGCCTCTTGCATTGCAGGTGGATTCTTTACCGCTGAGTCACCAGGAAAGCCCATCTAATCATAAAGATCCATAAGAGAGAGGCAAGAGGATCAAAGTGGGTAGAAGGAATTGTGACAGTATAAGCAGAGATTGGAGTGATGGAGCCAGGAACCAAGTAATGCCAGCATCTTCTAGAACCTGATAGAAGCAAGAAACTGATTCTCCCCTGGAATCTCTAAAAGAAACTAGCCCTGATGATAGGTAGATTTTAGCCCTATAAGACTCAATTTCAAACTTGTGACCTCAAGAACCATATGATATAAATTCATGGGATTTTTAAGCCAGCAATTTGTGGTAATACTGTACAGCAATTATAGGCAAGTAATACTGATGTCATAGAATCATCACATTCCATTTTAAAAAATTATTTGTTTGTTGTCACACTGGGTCTTTATCGCTGTACTTGGTCTTTCTCTAGTTGCAGTGAACAGTGATTAGTCTTCCTTGCAGTGGACGGACTTCCCGTTGTGGTGGCTTTTCTTATTCTGGAGCACAGGCTTCAGCAGTTGCAGCACCTGGGCTCATTATTTGCGGCTCCTGGGCTCTAGAGCCAGGCTCAGTAGTTGTGGTGCAGGGGCTTAGCTGCTCCATCACACGTGGAATCTTCCCAGATCAGGGATCAAACCTGAGTCCCCTGCTTTGGCAGGTAGACTCTTATCCACTGCACCACCAGGAAAGTCCTTTTTTTTTTTTTTTTTTTTTAATTGAGTGATATAAGGCCCAGAGAGCTTGGTCATTCACTCCTGTAACAATTTATTGAACTTGAACTTCTAGCGTGTGCCGGCATTGTGAGCAACCAGGCATACAATCCATGCTATGCCTTTCTGAACTTTTTTCCCAGGACCCTGGGGTTTAGACTCTGGAGTGGAGAAATCCCCCCCAAAAAAGATAGTTGGATTTGATGAATACTGATGATAGTAGGTCTGAACCCCAGAATTGTACTGCTTCCATTCCTTCCAAGGACTTGGAAATTTGCTTTTCTTTTGATTTTTTGAACTGCCTAGGACATACAAATTCCTTCATCTACAGAAGTTGGCTAGAGTGTGTTTCTGTGGCTTTTATGCCCACTCTAATATGTTACCTAAATAGTCAGCTGACAGTCGTGTCCTCTGATTATATCAAAGGTCTGTTGATAGTGTTTTAAGACCAACAGTTTACTTCTAGCAAGCTCAATTGATTCCACAGAAATAGTCTTAAGGCCATCAGTCCGCTGATGTTTCATCCCCAAGAAGCTAAGTTCACATCCTAATCTCAGCATTTGAGAAATATTTTTCTCTATGTGGAAAGAAAAATATGAACCACAGACTGAATTTGTAGTTCTCTATATGTCTGAGCTGCTCAAGTGTATTATGGAAAGAGTACTTTGATTGTAAATGTGAATTTCATAATAATTCCATGAATATTATATACCACCAGCAAGTAAGAAAATTACCATTGCTGGATAACCTCTAAAAAACTAGCCATGGAAGGGATGATGGCAGCTATATAATGACTTGAATAAGTAGCTATCATCCTCCTTGAGAAATAGCAAGCAGGTTCAATCCCTGGATAGGGAAGGTCCCCTGAAGTAGGAAATGGCAACTCACTCCAGTATTCTTGCTTGGGAAATCCCATGCACAGAAAAGCCTAGCAGGTTACAGTCTTTGGGGCCACAAGGAGTGGACACAACTAAGTATGCATGTATGCAACAAAGAGAAGGGATAAGTTGGAAAGCAGAGGTAACTGCCTACAGGGATTAAGGTCTATCAGGTGTAGCCTAATGACTTCATGCATAGACGCTTGATGAATCTGGTTCTAGACCCCCGAGAATTCACTGTGTCTCCCCTTATAGAGCTTGCCAGGCTCTGATGATAGCAAGATTCAACAGGTTGGTTAAGTGATTGAAGTTGAAAGCCAGGCTCCACCCTTTGACTTGCCTCTGTCATCCCCTTCTCCTCCTGCCTCAGTCTTTACCAGCATCAGGGTCTTTTCCAGTGAGTCAGTTCTTCGCATCAGGTGGCCAAAGTATTAAGAGTTTCAGTTTCATCTTCACTCCTTCCAATGAATATTCAGGACTGATTTCCTTTAGGATTGATCTCTTTGAAGTCCAAGGGACTCTCAAGAGTCTTCTCCAACACCACAGTTCAAAAGCATCAGTTCTTCAGCACTCAGCTTTCTTTATAGTCCAACTCTCACATCCATACATGACTACTGGAAAAACCATTGCTTTGACTAGACGGACCTTTGTTGGCAAATTAATGTCTCTGCTTTTTAATATGCTGTTTAGGTTGGTCATAGCTTTTCTTTCAGGGAGCAAGAGTCTTTTAATTTCATGGCTGCAGTCATCATCTGCAGTGATTTTGGAGCCCCCCAAAACTAAAGTCTGTCACTGATTCCATTGTTTCCCCATCTATTTGCCATGAAGTGATAGGACCTGATGCCATGATCTTAGTTTTCTGAATGGCTAGTTTTAAGCCAGCTTTTTCATTCTCCTCTTTTACTTTCATCAAGAGGCTCTTTAATTCTTCTTTGCTTTCTGCCATAAGGGTGGTATCATCTGCATATCTGAAGTTATTGATATTTCTCCCAGCAATCTTGATTCCAGCTTGTGCTTTGTCCAGCCTGGCATTTTGCATGATGTACTCCGCATATAAGTTAAACAAGCAAGGTGACAAGATGCTTCCCAGGCTCAACATCATGGTGAAGAGGGAGAACAGAGTCCTTGACTTCATGGAGTTCACAATTATGCTGAGCCTGCTGTCCTTCCAAAATGGAGAAAAACCACTCATACAGGGACAGAAAGGCAATGAACCATTATCCCTACCCAGGAACCAAAGATCAGATGGGACAGTGGATGTAACCTGGTTGACATTGGTTCTGGGCATCCTGGAGGTGTGATTCCTGCAGGGCTGTGGCACCTTCGTTGGTGCTTCTGCTCTGAGTTCCCTGACCCATTATGCTACATTGCACCCAACGAAACGGCCCTCTTATGGAAATAATGGGACTTCTTCCACCTGCAATACAGAAGATGCAGGAGATGTGAGTTCAATCCCTGCATCAGGAAGATCCCCTGGAGGAGGGCATGGCTACCCCCTCCAGTATTCTTGCTTGGAAAATTCCATGGACAGAGAAGCCTGGCGGGTTTCCGTCCATAGAGTCGCAAAGAGTCGGACATGACTGAAGTGACTAAGCACACACACACAGCCTCATTCAATCATATGAACTCACACTCTGCCTAGCCCCGCCATCCCCTGAGACCAAAATAAAGCCAAATGTTTCCCATCCTGATCTACCATCCATCCACTCTGGGTGTGTTAGACCCACCTGCGTATGCTGTTGCTGCTAAGTCGCTTCAGTCGTGTCCGACCCTGTGTGACCCCATAGATGGCAGCCTACCAGGCAGCCTTAGGTTAACTTTCTGAAGAAGCTGAGAAGCAACCAATCAAAAGGCTATTTATTTCACTCCCTTTCTGGAAACGAATGACAGTTTTGGGAAGCATGGTGATGATTCTCAGTGGGTTCCTGGCAGCAGGCATGAGCTCTGTGATGTGGGGCCTCTTTCCACCAAGATGGGAAGGCAGAGGTCCCTGTTGCAGTTCTGTGTGCTCCCACATGAGAAGGAGTGTTGGCAGTTCAGGACTTTGAAAATCAAGGAGGAACACCGCTGCACATTGAATCCAGCAGTCAGCACCTTGGGCTGGGCAGAGATGCCCCAGTCCTGGATGCTGCCTAGCAGAGTGCACTTCTTGGCTCCTCACCAAGAGAGGGAGTGGGAAGGACTCAACAGTAGCTGTTGATGAGCTGCTTCTTTATGCCCAGGAGTGGTTTAAAATGAAACACATAGTTTTTCTGTGTTCTTGGAGTAGCTTAGCAGGACTGATGGTGTGGGGAATAAAAACATCTGGGAATTCATGTTGCTTCTTTATGACATGTGGGATCTTAGTTCTCTAGCCAGGGATCAAACCTGTACCCCCTGCAATGGAAGCTCAGAGTCTTAACCACTGGACTGCCAGGGAAGTTCCAATCTTGAGTGAATTGTGTGGTCTCTCTGAGACCCAGTTTTCTTACCTGTGAAATTGAAATATTGACATCTTATAGGTGGTCAATAATTATGTATGTTAAGCAGTGTTTGGGGCCTAGTGGACTTTCACTATGTGTTCACACCTTTTTCCTTCTAAAGCGAGTATGACTGACTACTTCCTTTTGCTCCTTAAGCTCTGGGAGAAAGCATTATATGTCTTTTGAGGGTTACAATGCCCTTTCCATGCATCATACTGCATCCGTCATTTATTTTCTTTATCCTCCCAATAATTTTATTAGTGAGAACTACAAGGATGCCAATCTTATAGATAAAGTGAAGCACAAAGAAATTAAGCATCTTGGTTAATGATCACAAAGATAGTACTTGTCACAGGTATGACTTTTGCTCAAGTACTGGACCCAAAGCCCTTTTTCTTTATAGTCTTCGATCTTTCTTTGAGATTTGCATGGAGTCCGACTTTGTTGTGGCCAAAGATAAAGCCATGTTTAGCATTATCTCTGTCTACAGGGTGGCTTCTCAGGTGGCTCAATTGTAGGGAATTTGCCTGCCAGTGCAGAAGACTCAGGAGCCATGGGTTCAATCACTCGGTTGAGAAGATCCCCTGGAGAAGGGAATGGCAACCCACTCCAGTATTCTTGCCTGGAAAATTCCATGGACAGAGGAGTCTGATGGGCTATAGTTCATGGGGTCCCAAAGAGCTGGACATGATTGAGTGACTGAGCATGCCCACATGCTGTCTACTGGTCTTTCTGTTTCCATTGTTATCAGAAACAACTTGATATAAGGTCAACTTCAGCCATGTTGAGCCTTCATTTGGGAAGGAGCAGCTGCATAAGTATTAGGCGGAGTTGGCCCCCTTCTTCTGTAGGACTGGAGTACCACATTTTAATTTTGGTAAGGTCTCAGTTGTTGTTTAATGACTAAGTTCCCCAGGTATGTGGAAAACTATGGCCTGCCTTTCACTTAATTCAGTGTCATTTTTCTTCACTCTTTATGTTCCTAGAGAGGCCTTTCTGGATTGTACTATCTAAAACAGCACTTCCTTTATTACTTTCTGCCTCTACTCTTTTTTATTTTTATTTTCAGTACTGTTTTTTAACCATATGAAATATTATATACTACATTTAACTGTCTGTTTTTCACTACTGGAATGAAAACTCTGTGGAGTAAATACTGTCTGTTCTGTTCATGCAGTATATGTAAAATGACCCATTTAGTTAAATAAAGGGGAAGTTTGTTAGGACAATAGGTGATGGTGGTTCAGATGGTAAAGAGTCTGCCTGCAATCCGGGAGACCCAGGTTCTATCCCTGGGTCAGGAAGATCCCCTGGAGAAGGAAATGATAACCTAGTCCAGTATTCTTGCCTGGAAAATCCCAAGGATGGAGGAGCCTGGCAGACTACAGTCCACGGGATCTCAAAGAGTCGGACATGACTGGGTGACTCCACTTTTGCTAGGACAAATACAAACTCTACAGAAAGAAGAAAAAAAGAGAGTGCATATTTCTTCTAATGACTATCCTGTAATCATCAAAAAGAGTAGACCAAAGTATTAGCATATTGTGATCACTGCAGAAAGCTGTGTGTGTATGTGTGTTAGTTGCTCAGTCATGTCCAATTTTTTGTGACCCCATGCTTGTAACTTGTCCGACTACTCTGTCCATGGAGTTCTTCAGGCAAAAACACTGGAGTGGGTAGCCATTCCTTTCTCCAGGGGATCTTCCTGACCCAGGGATGGAACCCAGGTTTCCTGCATTGCAGGCAGATTCTTTACCATCTGAGCCTCCAGAGAAGCCTGGAGAGAGGTGTATCTTCCTTTAATTAAGACAAGAATTCCTTTAAGGATGTTAATTTCCATTTACTGCTATCTCATAAGCAACTTTTCTATCACTCAGTCAGTTTTCTAATTACCTTGTTCCTAGGCAGGACTGTGAATGCAGAGCTATTGGGCATAAGCAATCTGATCATTAGAGTTGTTCATTCCCACTGTTTTTGTATCTCCCTTAGTAATCAGTAAAGTGATGTTTATAAAGAAACATCAGAGCTAAAATTTAGGTAAACTCACAAAATCAGGTTTATGAACCTGGAAAGCCAAGGTCTCAGCTCTCCACTGTGATTTTCCCCCAACAGGTGGCAGCCATGATGAAGCACATCTGAAAAGATTACCCAACCCTATCCATGACTCTCCTCTGCAATCCAGAGAGGCATATACATTTTGAGACTGATTAGATTCAAGTTCATATTGGTTTAGATGTAGCAATTGTGGATCTTCATAATTAACCTATATGAGCTTAAGGTTTATAGAGTTTTACTGGGAGAAAAGGGAGACATTGCTATAGCATTGACCACACAGTTTACATTTAATGGACAGATTTTCATTTCGTAAAATGCAGCAGTACAAAGCAAAAATGCTGCAGACATTTTTCTCTCAGTAGCTCCCTAATAAAGCTTAAACTGGCCAACTTCCAGGCCCTTCAGGACTCCAGAAATACAAACAGGAAGTTAACATTTCCATAGCAATAACAATTCTATAATAAAAGCTGAGGCAAAACAATAAAGCAGTAGGTCAGGATAAAAGCAATTTACCTTTTATTAACATGCTAACACTATATTGGAATAAATTTTAAATATTAAAATGAAAGAGTAAAATTAGAGTAACATTTATAATCAAATCAAATGACCTTTTTTTTTTTTCATTTTTAGGCATGGCTTCCCTCTTGTCTTGTAGCAAGGTGTGAACTTATAGAGCATTTCTAAATTCCCTCAACTTGTAAGTTCTGTTGTGTCATTCATTAATAATTTTGCCCAAGCAAGGCTTTATTTCAGGCATAAATGTTCTTTTCAAAGAAAAGATGATTCTTGTATGATTTGTCACAGTGGTTATTTGCTAATATCACTCCATTATTGTGAGAAGCCATTACACTAATGTGTTAGTCACTCAATCGTGTCTGACTCTTTGTGACCCCACGAACTGTAGCCCCCCAGGTTCTTCTGTCCATGGAATACTCCAGGCCAGGATACTGGAATGGGTTGCCATTTCTGTCTCTATATACACTAATGAGTGTAATGAAAAGAGTGATTTTAAGCACATCAAATCTTTGATTTGATTCTTCAGCTGCTGCTGCTCCTAAGTTGCTTCAGTCGTGTCCGACTCTGTGCGACCCCATAGACGGCAGCCCACCAGGCTCCCCCGTCCCTAGGATTCTCCAGGCAAGAACCCTGGAGTGGGTTGCCATTTCCTTCTCCAGTGCATGAGAGTGAAAAGTGAAAAGGAAGTCGCTCAGTCGTGTCCGACTCTTCGTGACCCCATGGACCACAGCCTACCAGGCTCCTCTGTCCATGGGATTTTCCAGGCAAGAGTACTGGAGTAGGGTGCCATCGCCTTCTCCGTTGATTCTTCAGACATCCCTAGTAAGCCAAGAGGGTGACAGTTTGTCCTTTAGGCATAGACTTAGTCTAGAAATGGTAAACGTTCCTTGAGTTTCCTGTACTTGGACCTTTCCTTTCCAAACTATTGAACACTCCTTTCCTCTAACTATGAAGATGATATGGTGGCTTTCTGAGACGGTGTAAAGATATTCAACACTGTGCAGAGGAAGGATGAACTGAAGGCCAAGAAGAGAGAAAAGGTACATTACCAGGTTGAGATGAGTGACCAGGAGATAGGGTGTTTAGTTCCACAAACCATGAAGTTGTTACTGTAATCTTGAGCTGTGCAAGCCTCCATGGCCTTCTGTTCCTATCAACTGATAGACTTATAAAGTAGATAAAGTTGCTAACAGTTGGAACATTGATACAGGAAATTAGAATTCCTTTTCCTGTGATGGAATCTATTTTTTGTCAATTATCTTTTATTGTTTAAGGAATATGTATTCAGTTTCTTTAAATGGTCTAAGTGCCTTAATAGTAGTTGCTAATCTTCCGCTTTAAAATTGTGTTGAGCACCAAATAAGATCCAAGTAAATTCTCATCCATAAATGATTCTTTATCCTCTTTTCTTTTCTCACTTTACCTCTTATTCCTGAAATGTGATTTTGATGTGGGACAGGCATGCTGATTTTGAAATAGTTGCAAGCCTGAGCATAGCAGTTTACACAGAATCCATAGAAAATATCTCTTTCTAAATCTACTTACTAGCGCTAGAATGTCCTCTCTTAATTGGGTTGACAATAAGTTATAATACTGATGAGACAGAAACATGAGCTCCTCAACTTAAATAAATGCAAGCCTGAGAGCCAGAAATGACTCCCTTGTGCCCCTAGTTGTGATAAATTTGTGTATTCATACTTAAAACCAACAAATTACTTTTCTTAAATAATCCTAAGGGGGTTAATACTAGCGAATATGATGCCAGTCTCAATGTCTGTAATTGTAGTGTACTGAACACTTACAGGAAATTGTGTAAGAATTTGTTTAAATGGAATGCTGCCCTCTTATGGTTACACAAATCCTTCTAGAGCCAAACATAAAATTGTAGTCTTGAGTTAGGGCAGTTAATAGAGGGGTTTAATTAGTGGAAAGACCCGAAAAATGTAAGCCACACTTGGATTTTACATACTGCAAATTAGAGTGGCATAGAGTTGACTCATTGTAAGTTCATATATCTAGGTAACATAGAGCCAAGGATAGAGCCCAGTTTGTTGCTTTTCTCCTTATTTTAATAATGCATATTTGAGCATAATTTTAATTTCTACTTTCATAATTCAGATATTTCAATGGAAATCACAAACATCAATTTTGTCAAGGGAATTAAGAAAAGATTAATTGTAATAAATAAGATGATGTCAACACTTTCTAAACAGAGGGTTTCACTTTCACTTTTCACTTTCATGCATTGGAGAAGGAAATGGCAACCCACTCCAGTGTTCTTGCCTGGAGAATCCCAGGGACGGGGGAGCCTGGTGGGCTGCCATCTATGGGGTCACACAGAGTCAGACAGACTGAAGCGACTTAACAGCAGCAGCAGCAGCAGCATCTTATCAATTCAGAGAATTTGGAAAGTTCTCAAATATCAAACTTAAAAACTTCCAGTTTTCAGGACATTTTATTTATATTCTTCCAAGATCATTCTCATCATCTGAGGAATCCACAGAACCAGATTAATACATATCTAAAATGTCTGTCAAATCCTAGATAAAAGCATTTTATTTTTCCTAAAAATTTCCATCTTTCACAGGATAGCTATTTGTGTTTTTATTTTTGTTCTCAAGGATTTTTTTAATTTGAATCAGCTTTATTAAGGTATAATCTACCTACCAAATTGTATATACTTTAGTGTATAGTTGAATGAGTTTTGATAAATACCTATAATAATGTAAACATCAAGATATAGAACATACACATATAGATACAGAACATATATTAATGTATCACCCAAGAAAGTTTCCTTGTGCTTCGTTTCAGTCATTCTCCCCATTCTGGTCCCAGGCAACCATATATCTGTTTCCTGTCTTATCTGTGAAGATTAGATGTGATTTACACAGACCTTCATATATAAGAACTTATAAAGTAGATATGCTTTCATGTCTGGCTTCTTTCTTTCAGCATAATGGTTTAGTTTTCATCATTGTTGTTTCGTGTATCAGTATTTTCTTCCTGTTTATGGTTGAGTTGTATTTCATAGTATGGATGTACCACAATATTCATCTTCTCACTATCTATTGGATATTTGGATTGTTTCTAGGTGTTTTAATCTTTACTAAAAAAATACTGCTGTGAAAATTCATGTAGAAGTCATAGTGTGGTCAGATGTTTTCATTTCTCTTAGGTAAATACCTAGAAGTACAATTGTTGGCTCATATAATGTGTATGTCTAACTTCGTAGGACACTGCTGCACTGTCATTCAAAGTGACCATATGATTTTACATTTCCACCAGAACTAAATGAGAGTTCTAGTTGCTTCAAATTCTTGTCACCACTTGGTGGCATCAGTATTTTTAATTTGAGCTATTCTCGTGGTGCTAGGCATCTCATTTCAGTAGGAGTTTTGATTTGCATAATCAAAATCTAATGATGAATCATTTTAAACCTTTTTTCATGTGCCTATTAACCATTCAAATATACATATTTTAATGATGTGTCTGCCTAAATCTTTTGGCCATTAAAAAATTAATTTGCAGCTTGTATTCGAGTTATAAGTATGCTTTATATATTCTAGATGCCAGTCTTTTTTCAGCTATATGTATTGTCAATATTTTTTCTCTCAGCTTAGTTTGCCTTTTCTTTATCTTTCTGGCCATGCAGCATGGCATCTGGGATCTTAGTTACCCAACCAGGGATCAAACCTATGCCCCCTGCAGTTGAAGAGTGGCATCTGAACATATGGACTACCAAACAATGGTTAAGAAGTCCCGTGTGCTGTAGGCCTGAACCTTGGAGGACAAAATTCAGCCTTGGGACCTTTGTCCTTTCTTGTCAGAACAGATAATAACATTGGTTTTGGTGAGGTTTCCCGAACCTTATGACTTGAGTGCAAGAACAAAGGATCTGATGCCAAGATGTCTGCAACAACTAACCCCCCATCCCCACCCCCTGCACCACCATCTTCCCTATAAAAGTGCTTTGCTGAACGTTTTCGGGAGGAGATTGGGGTTTTTAGGGCTTGAGCCACCAGTCTCCTTGCATGGCCCTGCAATAAACCTTTCTCTGCTCCAAACTCTGATGTTTTGGTATTGTTTTTGGCCTCACTGTGCGTCAGGCACATGGACTTACATTAGATCACAATGGACTGCTTGTGGAACTGCTTCTGGAGAGTGGAAAAAAGAAGACCCACACATATATAGAACTCCATGTATGTATAAAAAGAAAATCCCAAAAGCTTCCAGAGAGAAAAACAGGGAACTTACAAAGGAACAAGAAAGATTGATATAGAATCTTCATTTTAAAAACTGGCTCCAGAAAACATTTAAGCAGTATCTTCAGTATGCTGAGAAAAAAGATTACGAGCCTTGAATTTAATGCCCAGACCAATTATCATTCACAAAACGGCAAAATAATGACAGAGGAAGACATGCCTAGATTTGGAATATCTATCACTGCAAACTCTGTCTGAAATGTTTATTAAAGTTATATTTCAACAAACTTAAAAAAAAAACTTCAAGCTGCATTTCATCAGAAATATTTATAAGCAACAACACCAGTAAAACATTTTCTTCAGAATAATAGTGCTCTGATTTCAGCTGTAAGAGGTAGAGCTTAGAAGTCAACATTTCTACCCTTATAACAAGAAAAAGCTGAACAAACTAAAAGTCAGCCAGTTTTCTTGGACCCATTAAAGAACCAGGGTCACATGGAAAACTCCAGAGTCAGATATGACAGACCATTAGAGAATTTTAAATAACTACATTAAAGGTTCTAATGGAAAAAGTAGACAGCGTGAAGGAACAGGTAGATAATGTAAGCACAGAGAGGACTCACCTAGGAAAGAACCAAATGAAAATATTATAAGTAAAAAACAAAGTAACAAAAGTGAAGAATGTGTTTGATGGATTGATTAGTAGACTGGACATGGCTGAGGAAAGGATCAGTAAAGTTGAAAATAGTTCAAACTTCCCAAACTGAAATACAAAGAAAAAAAATAATGAACAAAACAGAGCAGTATACATAAAACAATACATCAAACAATATCAAAAGATGCAACATATCCATAACTGGAGTATCAGAAGCAGAAGAAAAAGAGAATGGAGAAGAAGAGATACTTGAAGTAATGATGCTCAACAGTTTTTTAAAATTAGTTGTTGTTGTTCAGTCACTCAGTCATGTCTGACTCTTTGCGACCCCATGGACTGTGGCACACCAGGCTTCCCTGTCCATCACCAACTCCTGAAGCTTGCAAAAACTCAGGTCCAGTGAGTTGGTGATGCCATCCAACCATCTCATCCTCTGTCATCCCCTTCTCCTCCTGCCTTCAATCTTTCCCAGCAGCGGGGTCTTTTGCAGTGAGTCAGTTCTTTGCATCAGGTACCCAAAGTATTAGAGTTTCAGCTTCAACATCGGTCCTTCCATAAATATTCAGGACTGATTTCCTTTAGGATTGACTGGTTGGATCTCTTTGCACTCCAAGGGACTTTCAAGAGTCTTCTCCAACACCACAGTTCAAAAGCATTAATTCTTCAGTGCTCAGCTTTCTTCACAGTCCAACTCTCACACCCACATGTGACTACTGGAAAAACCATAGCTTTGACTATACAGATCTTTGTTGGCAAAGTAACGTCTCTGCTTTTTAATATGCTATTGGTCATAACTTTTCTTCCAAGGAACAAGCATCTTTTAATTTTATGGCTACAGTAACCATTTTAAATTTTCATGGCTGCAGTAACAATTTTAAAATTAGTGACAGATATCAAACCACAGATCCAGGAATCTTAGAATACCAAGCAGGATAAACACCAAAAACACCTTCATACATGGGCGTAGTATATTCAAGCTGCAGAACACTAAAGGCAAAAAAAATCTTGGAACAGCCAGTAAAATAATCTTGAACATTCTCAGATTGTATCAGTGTGCTAGTAGCATGTGACAAAGGATAAAATGTAAGCAAAACTTTTCTTCTCTTATACGTAAGGTATATACACAGACTACCTCTAGGTAGTAATAGATTTCATATACTCTCTATTACTTCAGAGATACTGCCTCAAGATTCAGTTCCAGGCCACCACAAGAAAGTGAATATGACAATAAAATAAGTCACATGAATTTTTTGGTTTCTCAGTGCATGTAAAAGTTACCTTTATATTATACTGATATACTTTAATTCATCAAGTATGGAATAGCATTATGTCTAAAAAAACACTGAGCATACCTTATTTCAATAGTGAAATAATGCTGTTGGCAAAATGTTGCTGACAGACTCGCTCAATGTAAGGTTGCCACAAACCTTCAATCTATTAAAAAAACAAAAACAACATACAATGTCTCTGAAGCACAATGAAGCAAAGTGCAATAATAGAAGATATGTCTGTACATACCATAAAACCATAAGGACAGCAACAATATGGGAGTTAGAAAGAGGACATATAACTTTTGAACACTAGAGGGAAATGATAGATTGAAAAAGAAAAACATATCAGCAACTTATACCTACACTGAAGAATTTGGGATCATTAAAAAGAACATGATGTCTGACTCTTGGAGTGGGTAGCATTTCCCTTCTCCAGGGGATCTTTGCAACCCAGGGTTTGAACCCAGGTCTCCTACATTGCAGGCAAATATACCAAAAAACCTGAGAAGAATATACTCCTAGGGAGGAGGAAGAGAATTGAAGTGGGAAAGAGAGAAAAAATGTTTTTTCTTACCTATGTTGTATACATACACACATATGTGTGCTGCTGCTGCTGCTAAGTCTCTTCAGTTGTGTCTGACTCTGTGCGACCCCATAGACGGCAGCCCACCAGGCTCCCCCATCCCTGGGATTCTCCAGGCAAGAACACTGGAGTGGGTTGCCATTTCCTTCTCCAATGCATGAAAGTGAAAAGTGAAAGGGAAGTCGCTCAGTCGTGTCCGACTCTTTGCGACCCCATGGACAGCAGCCTACCAGGCTACTCCATCATGGGATTTTCCAGTCAAGAGTACTAGAGTGGGGTGCCATTGCCTTCTCCGATGTATATGTGTATATATATGTATATATGTGTGTGTGTGTGTGTATATATATATATATATATATATATATTTGTGTAGAAAGTATATAATCTGGAAAATGATTTTTTTAAACTACCAACCTTTCTGTGTAGATCCTGTCTTAATATTGAAGAATGGAGGATGGGTCTGAATTTCTCCTTCTACACTGTAAATGGAGGGGCACAATTAACATGGAGAACTGTATAAGAAGACAAATTATTTTTCTCCACAAAACCTTCAAATGTCGTGCTAGGAGATAGTGCTTCAAAGGGAAATAATTTGTTCCTGGAACACAATTTTTCATTTAAACACAATCTTCATTTTGAAGAGAAAACAAATAGACACAATATAACCCAGCTGGCCTTATGCCCACTTATGTCCCACAAATGCCATGTAAAGCCATGAAAGGAACCACATCAAGGCAGATTAGACACTGAGAACTTCAAGGAAATCACATCCGCCACGCACGATTCATCTTTGGACCTTTGTTAGAAAAGGCAAGCCCAGCGGCCCAGGGCTAATGGAAACAGTTACCAGATTTGAAGCTATCTTTTGAAATTATGTGAAGAAGCAAGAATCTTGAAAAAGTCTGGAAAGGTCATCAACTTCATAGACATGGGGCTTTCTTTCTTTTAGGGAATAAAAAAAAAAAAGCATAACCCTATTCATTATGCTTAAAGGCGTTTTTATCCTCACAAATTGGACAACCTTTTATTCTTTCCTTTCAGCCCAAGGAAGAGCTACTTAATTCGTTTGTTTTTATTTTTACAAACTAATGGGCTTACCTGGTGGTTCAGTGGTAAAGAATTTGCCTGCCAGTGGAGGAGATATGGGTTCGATCCCAGGGTCAGGAAGATCCCCTTGAAAAGGAAATCACAACCCAGTCCAGTATTCTTGCCTGAGAAATCCCAGCGACAGAGGAGCCTGGCAGGTTACACTCCATGGTGTTGTGGAAGAGTTGGACGTGACCTAGTGAGTAAACAACAAATTATAATAAACTGTTTTTTAGCATTTAAAATATTTCTGAAACATCTCATATATCATTTATAATCTAGAAGTCAGTGTTGTATAGTATGTTAGGAAAATGGGCTATAACGCCACACTGCCTTGAAAAGCACCCTAGCTATGACATTTGCTGTTCAAGTGACATTCATCAAATATATACCTCCCTGTGTCTTTACTATCTCAGCATGAGAATCGTGAACTAGAGCACATTTCATCCTTGTTGTAAGGATTGAGTGAGATACAATAAGCACATTTCTCACAGCCCTCCTTGGAACAAATTAACACCAATGAAGAATAGTTGTTAAAATCCTCATATCAACCTCGTGAGGCAGATCCTTGTGCTACAGACAAGAATGCTCAAACCTTGAGAGGGAAAGCAACTGGTCCAAGATTTTACAAATGGTGGGTGGAAACGGTGGAGACAGAGTGCAAATCCAATTCATTTTGACACAAAACCCCTGCTCTCAGCGCTCATTAAAATAGATTGTTTTGTAACTTTTTCGTATCACAGTCTTTTGCCTTTACACTTGGATATAAACTCAAGAAAGTCAGAATTAGCTGTACCTTCTAGTTGTAGATTTTCCTGAGTGGCCCAGATCAGTACTCTGGAAATACATGGGCAAAAGTTGCTGAAAAAGAGAAAATTGACATTTATAAAGCACTGAAGAAATGTCTGCCAAGAACTAGGGCCAGATACTGAAATAAATTGCATCCATATTTAATCTTTACAACAATCTCAAGGGGCAAGTGTTAATATCCCTGTTTTACAGATGTTATACAGATGTTGTTGAGAGGATAAATTTTTCTTTCCCCAGACTGTGTATTTTCTTTGTGGAATGCACACAGTAAATGAGAGCAAGACCTTAAAGCCAAATCAAGCTTGGTAAGAAGCTTAGTTCAGCTACTTACTGAAGTGTGTGATTTGGAGTTATAAAACTTCTCGGAGATTCATCTGTAAAATGCAGATAGCACATACAACCTCTATCAAGGGGTAATTGCATTAAATAAGGCAATATGCATAAAGCCCACTATAGAATCACTGTAAGCAGTTAATAAATGTTAGTTATTATTATTTCTGTTGTTACACTATTAATATGAGTTTCAGTAGAGTCAACTGAAGTGAAAGGACCTTTATTCAACTTTTGCCTGACCGTCAGTATCTGCTTTAAAATGAGAAATATCCTCTTTAAAATGGGAAAGCTTTGGAGGTCAATTACACAGGTAATTGAATCAATTTAAACAACTCCACTGGGCAGAACCTGTCCAAAATAATCATTGTTTCAGTAAAACAGTTGACAGGACTATTTTAAATAAAACAGTAAAAATATTACTTCCTGACAGGAGTATTACCTATAGGTGTATAGAAATAGGCAGCCTGTGGACTGCAGGTAGAAATTGTATGCAGCAAACATTTCCTCTGAAGCTGAAGGATATGACCTTAGAAAGGACAATGCAGCCAAACTTATTGAGATTTATCATCATTTGTTGATTGCGCTTCAGATGTCCAAAATCCCTTGGGGAAGAAAACTTCACACATAATATTTTTATTTTAGAAATTATGATAAACTCTGTTTTATCCAGAATGATCAGTAAATTGAGAGTGCTAGTTATAATCAAATAATATTTGTCAAATATCCTGTTAATTAAAAGCTAGAATATTCAAATCAAATATTATACTGTCAGTAGTAAACATAGCATTCAACTTTCAGCAAGTAAAATGCTTTCTTTTGATGGTTATGAAACTGCTTTAGAATCTTAGTGTGTCCCAGTGTTATCATTAGAAAGTTTAACTGTTATGATAACATAAATTTCAGTGTAAAGTAAGGAAGATTTTCTCACACTGAGCAGTTCCAAAATGAGATGGGTATCACTAGAATTTTGAGGATTCCCTTTGCAGGGAGATTTAAACAAAGGCTGCAGGACTGCTTGCCCGGAATGTTGCAAACCAGATGTTGATATGGAGCGAGGAGTTCCAGAATTGATGTTTCCCACAGCTGATTATCTTCATTTTCTAGAACTGTGATAAGAAAGTGCCACCAATTGGGTGGCTTAAACAGCAGCAGTTTATTTCATCCAATTCTAGATGGAGGAGTCATCAGAGTGGATTTCTCCTGGGGCCTCTGTGGCTTGTAAGTCATCTTCTGTGTCTCATGTGGTCTCCTCACTGTATGTTTGTGTCCTGATTGTCCTGATCTCTTTTCATAAGGACATCAATCGTATTGAATAAGAGGTCACCCTAATGACCTCCTTTCACTCCAAAACCTCTTTAAAGACCCTGTCTCCACATACAGTCATCTTCTGAGGTACTGTTTGCTTGGTTGATTTAGTCGCTAAGTCATGTCCGACTCTTGCTACCCCAAGGACTATAGCCTGCCAGGCTCCTCTGCCCGTGGGATTCTCCAGGAAAGAATACTGGAGTGGGTTGCCATTTTGGAGGGATGATTTCAATAACTGAATTTGGGGGATACACAATTCAGTCCCTAACACTGGTTTGTAAGAGAATCACTTGGGGACTTTGTTAAGGATTCTGAATTCCTTAGAACCACTCTTGAAGATTAGAAGGTCAAGGAAACAGCATTTTTAGCAAGGATCCAATAGTCATTGGTTTGGTGTTTGTTTGTTTGTTTTTAAGTAGCATAAGATATATCTCAAGCTTGCTCAACTAAAATAGAGAACTCCTTAGCTTACACATAGCAGCCATGAAATTAAAAGATGCTTACTCCTTGGAAGAAAAGTTATGACCAATCTAGATAGCATATTCAAAAGCAGAGACATTACTTTGCCAACTAAGGTCCATCTAGTCAAGACTATGGCTTTTCCAGTAGTCATGTATGGATGTGAGAGTTGGACTGTGAAGAAAGCTGAGCACCGAAGAATTGATGCTTTTGAACTGTGGTGCTGGAGAAGACTCTTGAGAGTCCCTTGGACTGCAAGGAGATCCAACCAGTCCATTCTGAAGGAGATCAGCCCTGGGATTTCTTTGGAAGGAATGATGCTAACGCTGAAACTTTAATACTTTGGCCACCTCATACGAAGAGTTGACTCACTGGAAAAGACTCTGATACTGGGAGGGATTGGGGGCAGGAGGAAGAGGGGATGACAGAGGATGAGATAGCTGGATGGCATCACCAACTCGATGGACATGAGTTTGGGTGAGCTCTGGGAGTTGGTGATGGACAGGGAGGCCTGGCGTGCTGTGATTCATGGAGTCGCAAAGAATCGGACACCACTGAGCGACTGAACTGAACCGAACTAGCTTACACAACTGAACATTTTAAGACTAAAGTTTCTTTTTCTAGATCAAGAATCTAAATGACACTATAGTATAAATAATGCGTTAGCAGCCTGACTGTTCTTTCTACATTTCTTCCACCTGTTTTCTCAGTGTCACTTCCATTTCTCAGTTCCCTGGTGGTTGGAAGATGGCTTGATCAAGCCCCTGTGTCTTCAGAGGTTCATATTTAGTAGAATTGAGGGTAAATCTGGTTAACTTTTTACATACAATACCTAACACAAAGATACAAAGTATATAATTATACAAAGCATAATTCAAAGTTTACTTTTGTAATAGATTATTAATGCTGATAGTATTGACTTAGTGCTTATGCATTAGCCTGTATGCTGACTGCATCATATGTGTATTTATATTCACATTAGGTGCAGTGATTCTCACCATTATACAGATAGGAAAACTGAGTCTCCCAGAGGCTATCTCTCGCCCAAGGTGTCAGAGTGAATAAAAGGGACAGAGCTGGAAGTCACATTTCAACACTGGTTTTTCAAATTCTCACTTCTAAATGCCGTATTCTGCTGCCTCATTAACGTGCTAACTATGGGTATTAGCACTCTTTTTTTCTTAAAATTGATTAATTTTCATTAAACATTTTCCTTATAAACTTTTTTCCTTTTAATTTTACTGAGTCATTCCTGACAGACAGCCCTGTGTAAGTTGAATGTCTATAGCATTGTGACTTGACTGACTTTAACTGTGAAAAATTAATCACCATAAGTTTTATCATCCATCAGCTCACATAGATACAAGGAAAGTTTTTTCTTGGTGAAGAGAACTTTTAGAATTGATTCTCTTGGCAGTTTCCAAATGCGCCACCCAGTAGGGCAACTTAGCATCAGTCAATGTTACTTTACATCCTGGAGTTAGCTCTCTCCATCAGAGCTGCACTACCTGAAATAGCAAAAGTTTTGATGATAAAAGGAAAACATATTCTTTATCCTAATCATCCTTATGTACTAGAAAGACTATTTGTCGGGCTGTCATTTACAAAGTTGTCATCCAAACTCTCTTAGCCCTTGCCACAGGAATCTTTATAAGGTGACGACTTCTTAATTCAATTTAGTATAGGCAAATGGAAAAAAAGTAGTCCAGAAATGCTTCTTCACTCCCCTACTGAAACTATTAGTCCCACCTGATGACTACCAGCTTGACAAGATAACCAACTTGCAGACTGCAAAAAAAAAAAAAAAAAAAAAACAGCATTCACTGTGAGTTGTCCTTATTCAGCTAAGTACGTTTATTTCAGATTGGACTGTAGCAAAGGTGTTGGTAGGTCTTTCCCTGGAATGTGGGCAAGATGCCTGTGTCCTATTGCTGAGAAAATGCATATAAATGCCCAAGCCTGTTTAGTGGTCTTTACCAAAAATAGCTTGGCCTTTTGACTCACCCAGGCTGCCGGTAAACTGTGTTTTTTTTTTTTTCCCTCTCCACAGATACACTAAATCTAGTAACATCACGTCAGTGCATTCCAAATTGGAGGCAATATTGACTTTGTTTTAGTTTGGGAATCCTTATTATTGGTTCATAAGTTGGATCAGAGAACACTGGGACAAGAAGGATCTGACAGATATTCAGTCTTCAGCCCAGCCTCGTAGATTTATAGATAAGAAGCAGAAGCCCAGAAAGGTTAAGTGACCCACACAAACACACATTGCTGGTAAGTGGCAGACCCAAAATAACTCTGGGCTGCTAATGCGTGAAGCAGTCTGTTTTCTGCCAGGGTCTCAGCTGGAGATTTCATGGGGGGGTTGTGCCAGGTCCCCCTCAAGAGCAGTTTGGGGGAGTGATGGCAAGATATGAGTCTTGGCTGCTCATGTATTTACAGAATTTTCATTTGGATATGTGCTGCTTTAGCAAGAAGGAATTTGAGAATCAAATAATACAAAAATCAGGAAAGCAAATAGATATTTTGATGCTCAAACTTGACCATGGGTGGCTTTTTAACAGGGCCTTTAGGGAAAGCTAGTTTGCATTAGCAAGCTTCTCTGAGATCTTTCAATGCCATTCAGCCATTCCTGTGGCTCAGGTGTCTAAGCCTCACCTTCCCAGGTGGTCCAAGTGCACTGTTTTGCACACAGAAAGGATCCCAACAGTCTGCTCTTTACCCAGTGATCAAAACCTCTGTGTTTCTCCGTATGCTTTAAGAGCTGGGTCAAAGTTTAATTTTCATACAGATCTTTTCTTTTCTCTCTCGGATCTTCCTCTCATCTGCTTGAATTTCAGGATAGGCTTTTGTTGTGTTTTGTTTTCCACTGAAAAGAGTATAATTCTATTTTATTCAATCTGATAGATCTGTCTGTAACGTAAAGGTGGAATTTGCAGTTACAAGATGAAATCTGATCACACTAAAGAAGGGCTTCCCTGGTGGCTCAGCAAAGAATCTGCATGCAATGCAGGAGACACAGGTTCAATCCTTAGATCAGGAAGCTCCCCTGGAGAAGGAAATGGCAACCCACTCTAGGATTCTTGCCTGGAAAATCCCATGGACAGAGGAGCCTGGAGGGCCATAGTCCGTGGGGTCACAAGAATCGGACTTGAATTAGTGACAAAACCACCACCACTAGCAAAGAAGGCAAGTATGCCTTTGCTGAGTAGCTATTAAATTTCTCTTTAAACAAATAACCAGAATATAATAAAACCTGAATAATAACTATTTCAGTTTGAAAGGGAGTGAATCGGGCACAGATCATGGAGCAGCACTTACTGTGTATGCCAGTTTTACAAGTGAGGAAAGCGATCCTCAGAAAATAAGGAATGTGGGTCAGGTACAAAGCTAGGAAGTGAAAAAATAGGAATTTAGAGCTATATTTATATCTGAGGCTCACTAGGGGTCTTGTTCTTTCCATTTTTCCAGGCAATCAGTCTCTATAACCCTTTGACTGTCAAACTGTTTGACTTTTTAATGGGAATATTAAAATCTGTTGTGAAGTGTTTTAATATTCATTATGTCCTTTGCTCTTTCTAAAGCCTTGAAAGGAAACTAGATATTACTTTACCCATTTGAAAAGAAAGATACCTGAGGGTATGTTGCTTTTTCTTTTTTTCTTTCTTTTTCTTTTCTCTCTCTCTTTTTTTTTTTTTGCATTAGCAAAATGGCAAAATAGAAAGACCCTGAATTCATCTCCTCTCAGGAGCACACCCAGCTCACAACTATCTGCAGAATAACCATCTAAGAAAAAGACCAAAACCTACCAGAAAAGATCTACAACTGAAGACATAAAGAAAGAACCTGAAAGAGATGAGGTTTCCCACCATCCCTATATTGAGATGCAATTGACAAATAAAATTGACAATATTGAAAAATAAAATTAAATGTAAAAAAAATACCTGAGCTTCAGAGAAGTTAGTTGACTTACCCAAAGTTGACTGCTCAGAAACAACTAATATGGAACTCAAATCAAAGTCTTGTAAGTCAAAAGCAAAGTGAACAGTGAAAAGCATTGGCAAAGTGGGCTCAAGAGACCCAGGCTCAAGTTCAAACTATTCATTCCACTCATTTGAAGTATATCCTGGACAGATTACTTATATCTGTGATATTCAGTTTCTAGCTGTCCGCTAAGTGGGACTAAAATAACACCCTGTGGCTGGATTGTTATGAAATAAATCTGAAATGTCTTTTCTGACTAAAAAGTAATTTTTTTAATATGTGCTATGAGTGTAACCATTTTAAAAGTTATAACTTTTACAGCTTAAGAGTTCAAACTTTAAAACAATATTAAAAGACTATACCCCAATACAAAATAAAAAGATTTTTAAAAGTTAATAGATCCATTTATGATGTGAATGTGGGAATTCTCTTTTGCTCATAAAGGTTATTTAATCAGCTTGATCCTCACAAGAAGATGCTCATTTAAGTATTTTGGCCATTTTTTCTTCTAACTTGATAATCTATAAGATAATAAAAAATACTCAGCGTCTTTTACTTCCAGGATATCTGTGTAAGCTATAATTATGAAAATACATCTTAAGCAGATTTCTAGATTCTGAAAAGTAATACAGTTCATATCCTAGTCCTTTTTCTTCTTTCCTTTCTAGTTATTAGGGGCTATTTGAGGGAGAAAAACCATGATGTGGATGAGTAAAAGATGACATTTTTGAAAGGCTAATGGAGGCAGATTTTTAAAGGAGTCTCTGTATATAATACATGAGGTTATGTCCTTTTATCAGGAAAAATCTCGTTGAGGGAATCAAAGCAATACTTGTCTAAGAGTTCATTTCTTCTTCAAATTAATCACTATCAAATTTTTCTTAAGCTTTTACTTTTAAAATGACATTTTCAGTAAGCTGAGGAATCTAAACATTCTAATACCTTCATACAGCTTTTTTCCTGTATTGTAATTGACAATTTTTAAAAACGAAATGAATGCATTCAAAACAAAGAACAAAACAAGGGCACACATTTGATTTTAATTACTCTCTGCTGCACTTGGTAATAAAATGCCCAGCTGGAATTGGTCTTCCCTCTTCCTGCAGGGCAATATCTTTAACCCAAGTGAACCAGTGGTTTTTGTGGGAATTGAGATGGGAACAAATGCTTATTAAGCACCAGTAATATGTTTGGCACTAATCCTCATGATGATGCTGTGAGTTAGATATTAGGGTCCTCGGTTTTAGTTGAGAAAATACACTCAAAAGTTTGTTTGTTTGTTTTTCTTCAAATGCCACGACAGGGTATGAAGACCCAGCTCTGAGTGATTCTGAACCTGCTGTCTACTCTAGGCTTTGTAAGGAAATCTCTCTGTAGGCTCTGCTTTTTCATACCCCTTTCTCCTTCATTGGTCATGCTTTATAACTGGTGAGTGTCTGTGTGTCTTCTGCCTTATGGAAATTCTCAAGTGTTAATGTACCAGGTTTCATGGTTTGTAAAGTTATATACAGTAGACTAAAGCACAGATAAGTGCAGCTTCTCAGTCAAGGGGTATTAAGGAAATCTTTTGGATGGCAATAAAATAGAGGTGTTGGTGTTAACAAGTGAAAAACAATCTGTTTTATTTCATCTAATAAAATCAGTTCATCACAATATCTACCAAGGCAAAGCACTGAAGACTAGTACTGGAATGTTCAGCAGACTAGCAATCAAGAACTGTTTTTTTCCAGGTATGAATTTGCCAATTATAAACCATGGGAGTCAATTAACCTCACTATTTTCAACTATAAGATAAAAATTATAGTCTTCCTGCCACCTCACTAGATTGATTTAAAGATAAAATGAGACATTGTAGGTAAAAATTGTTTGCATCCCTATAAAACTGTAAGAATTTAAAAGGAATCAGTTATGTTTTCCTTTTGTTTATATTCCCCAAAGGGAGTAAATATTCCAATTATTCCCATTGGGATAGACTTAAACCCCATGTATGTATTTAATAACTAACACCTACCCAAAGTGTCTATTCAGTTGACACCATTATATGTGATAGAGGGGACAGATTGCTTTTGGTCGTGTATGGAGGAGCAATGAAACCATCACCTTGGCTGAAAAAAAAAGTTTAATTAAATACAAAAGCTCATGAATAGAAGTTCTTGAAATGCCAAGTGATTGTGATATTCTTGTAAATATGATCTTGAGATGAAAATTTAAGAACTTGGTTTTGTTCAGCTTAATTGTGTTTTCTAAGTAATAGCCCATTCCTGATGTAACTAATGTATTGTTGTGTTCGAATTTATTGAGTGCTTCCTGTTTGTCAAGCACTAGTAAGTGCTTTGGTTACATTAGCATTTAATTTTCATAAGAACTCCAGGCATTAAGTAATGTTACCAATTGAGGCATAAATGCATTAAGTAATTTTCCCAAGGTTACACAATAAGACATATACAAGATACATACAAGATTATGGAAATGATTGCTCTTTTGCCATTCATTTGTTTATTCATTGAGATTAATTGCAGTGCTTTGTATGAGGAAAATCGGCATTTACATGACATTTGAAGCCATGGGAATGGTTAAAATCGCCTCAAGACGTGTGTTCTAGAGAACAGACAAAGGCTGAGGACAGAACCCTAGGGGTTTCCTATACTTATAGATCTGAAAAAAGAGGAGCCAGTGAAGGAAATTGAGAAAGAATGTCCTAAGAAGGGAGAAAAAACACTGTATAAATATGGTCTCAAAAACCTTGAAAATGAAATTAAGAGATAAGATTAGTCAGATTTGTTGACTCCTACTGAGATGTTGAGAAAAGGAGGAACAGAAAATTTGCCATTGACTTTGGGAAGTTGTAAGATGTTGGTGACCTTGAAAAAAATTATTTCAGTTAATGGTTGTTCAGTTACAGTCAGACTAAGAACAAATAGAATGTGAGGAAGGGGAAGCAATGAGTACAAAGGGTTCTTTAAAATGGAGCAGATACCAAAATGAAAATGAAAAGAATTATGGGGTCTTTTTAAAAGATGAATATTAAGGCATGAAAGTGAGTTAGTCGCTCAGTTGTGTCTGACTCTTTGTGACCCCATGGACTGTAACCCACTAGGCTCCCTTGCCTGTCCATGGAATTCTCCAGGCCAGAATATTGGAGTGGATTGCCATTTCATTCTCCAGAGGAACTTCCCAACCCAGGGATCGAACCCAGATCTCCTACATTATAGGCAGATTCTTTACCATCTGAACCACCAGGAAAACACAAGCTACCAGGAAATTTGTGGGCAAATATGAATGATCCTGTGGTGAGGAAGAAAATGATGTGCAGTAAAGAAAGGGAATATTGTGGCCTCCAGAGCACCAGAGGAGGGGAAGGCCTTCTACAAGAGCAGGATACTTGATCCATTAAAACAAGAAGACAGTGGCAAGAAGAGGCAAACGGAAGGGAGTGCTAGCCTCAGAGAGAAGAAGATGAAATTGTTTCTTTCCTGATTGTTTCTGGGGAAATTAACCTGAGAATGAGATAGGAGGAAAGGGTGGCTATCAGAAAAGGGTGGTAGAATGGAGAATGGGAAAGTAATTTTTCTGGAGAAGTGTGGTAGGATTATCAGGCATTGCTGCTGCTGTTGCTGCTGCTGCTAAGTCGCTTCAGTCATGTCCGACTCTGTGTGACCCCATAGACGGCAGCCCACTAGGCTCCTCTGTCCCTGGGATTCTCCAGGCAAGAACACTGGAGTGAGTTGCCATTTCCTTCCAAAGCATGAAAGTGAAAAGTGAAAGTGAAGTCGCTCCGTTGTACTCGACTCTCAGCGACCCCATGGACTGCAGCCCACCAGGCTCCTCCGTCCATGGGATTTTCCAGGCAAGAGTACTGGAGTGGGGTGCCATTGCCTTCTCCGATCAGGCATTGCAGAGTTCATAAATTAAAATGAGGTCTATCAGCATACCTGTGTCCTTTCTTCCAGCAACATATAGCCTCTTAGGTGCAAGCACAGAGCGATAGGATAGCTGAGTTTAATCAAGCTGAGTTTCACCCAGCAAAAAATGGCAGAGTAAGATAAGGAGGAGAGGAAAGTGATTTAAGAGTGTTCGCAAGGAAGTGAAAGCACTTCTGAAGATGAGATCTAAGCAGGGAAAGGAACACAGTGCAGAAGAGGGTGATGGATGGTTTTAAAAGTGATAAGGGAAGGACTTTCCCAGCAGCCCAGGGGTTAAGACTCCGCCTTCAAATGTGGTTGGGCAGGGGTGCTGGGCACAGGTTCAGTCTCTGATTGGGGTACTAAAGTCTCACATGCCCAAGAGTGCAGCTGAAAAAATTTTTTAAAAAGAAGAGGTGAAGGAAAGTAATGGAGATCTGGCTCATTGTATCTATTAAGAGTAAGTGAACTGGAATCATAGGATGTTTCCAAAATGGCCCAGTTATTTGGCAGAAAGGATGTTCATATGAATGTAATTGACCACTGTGAAGGATAAATAGAAATGTTGAGGCTGTTAGGAATGATTGAAGGAAATGTGATGGAGAGGAGAGGAGTGGGCTTGGTGGTGAAGCCAATCACGAATGCAGAGAGAGTGATGGAGACCATGACAAATTCACATGAAATTTACACAGATGAATTCACACAGGATACAAGATGTTAACAAAAGAGTGGAAGAGTCACGGCCTACAGATCATTGTGATGATGAGGAGAGCCCCGCTCTTCCTGTCAACCCTGAGCCTAAGTGAATATGGGAGAATAAAAAGCTTCCATGTGAATGAGGCACATGGGTCTCAGGTTTCCTAGGGGATACTCTTAAGTCAGAATGCATTAGGTGATGGAGTTGAGGTTTTTAATAATTAGTATCATAGTTGAAAAGTTTGGACAGGAAATGAGGAGTAGGACATTGAAAGTACAAATTTCAATAAGAGTACAGTATGCAGATGACACCACCCTTATGGCAGAAAGTGAAGAGAAACTAAAAATCCTCTTGATGAAAGTGAAAGAGGAGAGTGAAAAAGTTGGCTTAAAGCTCAACATTCAGAAAATGAAGATCATGGCATCTGGTCTCACACTTCATGGGAAATAGATGGGGAAACAGTGGAAACAGTGTCAGACTTTTTTGGGAGGGGGGCTCCAAAATCACTGCAGATGGTGACTGCAGCCATGAAATTAAAAGACGCTTACTCCTTGGAAGAAAAGTTATGACCAACCTAGATAGCACATTAAAAAGCAGAGACATTACTTTGCCAACAAAGGTCCATCTGGTCAAGGCTATGGTTTTTCCAGTAGTCATGTATGGATGTGAGAGTTGGACTGTGAAGAAGGCTGAGCACTGAAGAATTGATACTTTTGAACTGTGGTGTTAGAGAAGACTCTTGAGAGTCCCTTGGACTGCAAGGAGATCCAACCAGTCCATCCTAAAGGAGATCAGTCCTGGGTGTTCATTGGAAGGACTGATGCTGAAGCTGAAACTCCAATACTTTGGCCACCTCATGGGAAGAGTTCACTCATTGGAAAAGACTCTGATGCTGGGAGGGATTGGGGGCAGGAGGAGAAGGGGACGACAGAGGATGAGATAGCTGGATGGCATCACTGACTCGATGGACATGAGTTTGGGTGAACTCCTGGAGTTGATGATGGACAGGGAGGCCTGGTGTGCTGCAGTTCGTGGGGTTGCAAAGAGCTGGACATGACTGAGCGACTGAACTAAACTGAAAGGAAGTAAAAACAACAGGCTGGTATTTTGCCTGGTGATCAGGCAAATGGTATCCTAAAACAAGGTTGATTACATTTTTGCCTAGAGGCTAAATCCCAGCAGTGCCTTTGTAGATTGAAGAGGAAGAGGAAGGAGAGGGAAAGTGAAGCTACTGCCTTGACAGAAAGCCCTGCTATGGCCAAATGAAACAGTTTCATGGAGATTGAATATTGTAGTGAGCCAAAACAATGGACCAAATGCCATGTAGTGACATGGCATCAAGAGTGATGCAGGAGCTACTGTAAGCTTATAAAAAGTTAAAGTGTTAGTCGCTCAGTCCTGTCTGACTCTTTTTGTCCCCATGGCCTATAGCCCACCAGGGTCCTCTGTTCATGGATTCTTCAGGCAAGGATACTGGAGTGGGTAGCCATTCCCTTCAACAGAGGATCTTCCTACCCCAAGTATTGAGCCCAGGTCTCCTACACTGAAGGCAGTTTCTTTACCATCTGAACCACCAGGGAAGCCCTATAAATGGGTGCTCAAAAAGTATTTGTTAACTGAACTAGTTTTCTTTGATAAGTAAGGCTTGCAAGACCTGTTGATTCTTTGAATTCTTTCCACCCTAGATCTGGTTGGAATCCCTGATGGCTCAGACAGAAAACCATCTGCCTGCAATGAGAGAGACCTGGTTTCGATCCCTGAGTCGGGAAGATCCCCTGGAGAAGGAAATGGCAATTCACTCCAGTACTCTTGCCTAGGAAATTCCATGGATGGAGAAACCTGGTGGGCTACAGTCCATGGGGTCACAAAGTGTCAGACAGGACTGAGTGACTTCACTTTCACTTTCTATTCCACTTTTACTGAGCCTGAACCAGTAAAAGTGATTATTTAATATTACATTGTTCTGTTTCCAAATTTAAAGTAGGAAGTGGAGATAACCAGTTACAGTTTTTAAAAATGGAAACTTGGAATCATTACAACTCCTCTATGGTTTTACCATTCATAATTTACAGTTTATGACACCAAAGCTTGACCATTTGTGTTTTGGCAGAGGTAAAGATCAAAACCATATTGAATTTGACAATCACTCTCATTCTAAAATTTTTCTTTTCATGCTCACAAATATAAGCTTAGTTCTATTACTCTGTGCCTTACAAAGCAAGGATCAATGAATAATCAAACTGATCTTATATATATAGGTAACTTGGGAAAAAGTAAGTCTAGTTATAGTCCCATTTCATAAATATCAATACTCAATTATATATTTGATATGATTGTATGAATGTGCCTGTGTATGCTTTTTAGTGTATATATTCATAAAGTTTTAGTACTTTTTATTAAGTATATTCTTTAAATTGATGAATTTCATTAATTTAATGGAAAAATCTTTAAATATATTAATAAAACATCACTAGCCTTTTCTTGAAATAGTTGTATCACAATAATACAACTTAAACATTTCCTAATGAAATACCTAAAAACATTTGGTTATTAAAAGATATGTTTCAGAATTCCCTGGTGGCCCAAAGTTTAGGACTCTGAACTTTAACTGCTGAGGGCCTGAGTTCAATCCCTGGTCAGGGAACTAAGATCCCTCAAGCCACAGAGCATACCACCACCTCCATCCCCACCCTGCCACCACCGCCCCGCCGCCCCCGCCAAAAGATATATTTCATGTTACTAGAAGAAACTTTAAATTTTATTTTTCTTGAAGTTTTTTTATGTGGACCTTTTTAAGTCTTTATTTGTTACAATATTGCTTCTTTATTTTTTTTTTTTTTGGCCTCAAGGCATGTGGGATCATAGTATTAAGATATTAAATATTATCTGTGCTCAAAAGGAACTGAACAACCATGGTTAGGGGCTGACACCCAAATGCTCAAAATATTTAACCAATCACTTAATGGACCAGAATAAATGGGATTATGTAGACCAAATTTTCTGGATGATGGCATTTTATTTACAAGGCTTGAATGTTCTGTTCCAGTGACCAAATGCCTTCAAGTCTCTTCAAGTTCTTATCTAGTTAATTACATTGCTTCACAAAGGAATCTCATTAAAAGTGCTGGTAGGGTTTACCCAGGATAGTTAGAAAGGGAATCCAATAGTATTGGGGGGAAAGCTTTGTGGAAATTGTTGGCCAAAAAGTATTACCTGGCTAGTATCAGAAAGTAAAGCCAGAAATAAATGAATGGTTTTAGATTATTAAGAGAGAGATGAGACTGAGAAACTGGAAACTTTAATGATGTTAAAGAAAGTACTTTATTGGAATTAGAGAAAATTAGAAAATTGTAGTTGGAGAGAGAATTCAAGCAAAGGGATTTGAATCAGCTTTGAGGAATTGTCTCAAAACAATGGGGATCCAGATAAGTGACATGAATCACTAAAGATATCTTTGAACATCATTTCAAAACCCTGGACTTTTGAAATCCTGTAAATCGGCTTTAATTCCCTACTCTTCCACTGAGTAACTGAGTAACTTTGGATGAGTTAGGGCAGGAAAGTTCTTTCCATAATCATATGTGATTTAATTTTCTCTTTCATTAACTTAGTTCCAATTGAACTTACACTTTGCAAAGAGAAATATTCTTGCTACTACAGAGAGAATATCATTACTATTTTAGTGACTGAAATGTATAGATAAACATTCAGGAACGCTCTTTGTGTGACCTGGTAGAATGGAGAGAAGTCGAAGTCTTTACCAGATTGTTTTTCAACTACTTGTAAATAAGTTGTGCAAGAATGCTCAGTCATGTCTGACTCTTTGTGATCCCATGGAGTGTAGCCCACCAGGCTCCTCTGTTCGTAAGAATACTAGAGTAGGTTGCCATATCCTAATCCAGGGAATCTTCCCGACCAGGGGATCAAACCTACATCTCCTGCAATGCAAGCAGATTCTTTACCTGCTGAGCCACTTTGAAACTGTGCTTGATAAGAGAGCTGTGTTTCAGTGTGATGTGAGGATTCAAAGTCAGGAACCACATAAATGTAAATTGTGTGCAGAATAAATTATACTCTATTTCAGGTTCTAGCTCACTGGTTTTAATACTTCTCTGAAATACTTGGTTGGGTTCCAAATGGCACAATTATTTCCAAAAAGTAAGAAGTATATCTCTTTTTGATAGAGTCTCATATCATTGTCCCAAAATGATTTCAGCATAAACAGAATGAGTATGTGATTGGTATCCCTGAGCATAGGATGAATTAACTGGATGTCCTTCTTAGGATGCTTGGAAAGCAAGATGATATCATTTAGAGGGATCTGGATTTTTATCTTCTCTTTTCCAGTTTGATCTTGGTTGTGCCACTTAACCCATATCCTTACCTCTAAAATTGAGATGGTAATACCAAGCAAGTTGCCCAGATTCTCTACCTTTTTCACATTGTGGCACACATTAAAATTTGTAGCCCTGCTTAGCACACTAAGACAAATGGATGAGGCCAGAGAATACTAACTTGGGGTTCCTAACTATGGTAAGCTGTCTAGCCTCCTTGAAGAGATCAATATCTTACCATATTTACAACTAGGAGGACTGGATAATATAGATATCAACATTTCTGAGAATGAAATCAGACACATTAATAACAACACCTGGATTGGTACCCTAGGCAGAAAATGAAATGTGGGTGTGTCTGTTAGTCACTCAGTTATGTCTGACTCTTTGTGACTCCATGGACTGTAGCCCACCAAGCTCCTATATCCATGGGATTCTCTAGGCAATAATCCTGGAGTAGGTTGCCATGCCCTTCTCCAGGGGATCTTCCTGACCGAGGGATTTAACCCACGTCTTCTGCATTGCAGGCAGATTCTTTACTGTTTGAGCTACCTGGAAGGAGGACACAGAAATATTACTGGGTGATTGAAATATTACTGAAGTATGAAACTGAAATATTACTGGGAAAACCAGAACATTTGTTCAACCAAACTATAACCCATCACAGCAAGCAGCTTACTATTAAGGAAGTTCTAGACTCAAATGATAGCTGATATATTAACCACTCAAAAGTGGTTAGTTGTTGTTGTTATTTACAGGAAAACTAAGTGTGGAGAACTTTTCTGATCCTTAGAGAAATAGTTTTTTCCAAATGAAGTACTGGTTCAGCATTGATACCCACTATCTATTCTAGCAACTTCAGCTATATGATCAAGGAAAACAAGAGTAAAAATCCCAAGAATCCTCTTAATATATCACCTTTCCTAGTATCACAGACTGAAGTTGCTTCAGTTTCAGTCTTCTCCCTTTTCCTTTACAGTTGCCAAGAATTATCCTTGAGAGTTACTACAGGAATGAATAGCAATTTCTCTGCGACTGAAGCTTTTATTCTGAATATACCATCTATAGGCTATTCATTCCCCACCTTACTCAGCCCAGCGTTTCACTCTTGAACTCCATACTGATATTCCCAATTATCTTCTGAATGTATAAATCTAAATTTCTAACCCATTCTTCAAACTTTATGTATCTAAAGTGAACTGTATATATCAGCGCTTCACCCACACCAACCAACTTTTCCCTAGTCTATGCTTCTAACTTGTGTATAGCACCATTAATGGGCCCCTCCCTCAGTGAAACCAGTCAGCTTGGTGCTGATTGATTGCATCAAACCTCTTCCACCCTAGAGGGAAAGAAGATTTATTTTTCCTGGAATTGTCATATATAAGCATATGGGTTTGCCTTTCCTGCCTTCAGTGCTACAACTAGTAACAATTAAAGGCTTATAAAATGCTTAAAATACTGTCATAACTGTGGGATCTACTTAACTTATTTTAGATTCAATCATCAAGAAGGCTACTGCTGCTGCTGCTGCTAAGTCGCTTCAGTTGTGTCCGACTTTGTGCGACCCCATAGACAGAAGCCCACGAGGCTCCCTCGTCCCTGGGATTCTCCAGGCAAGAACACTGGAGTGGGTTGCCATTTAATAGTGGAAATGCTTATTAAATACTCAATTAATGTGCCAGCTCAGTAATATTGCCCTCAGGGTTTCAGCATTATTGTCAGAATAGAGTAAATATATTGAGTCAAGGATCAAGAGGTGCTGCTGGGTCTGCAACAGGTAAAATACATGAGTCCAAGAAGCAATAGATTTACATAAAATAGGTGCTGGTTTTTGAAATTCACATGTAAAATTTGTGCTTGGACTCTGATGGACTTGGGGAACTATTTTCCTAAAGGATTTACCTCCAAAGGAAAAAGGAAGAGTCCTACTCTTTGTGAAGCTAGAGTGACCTTTTAGTCACTCTGGAATCTTCATGTAGTGAACCAGCTGAGAAAATGATTATAGCACTGGTGTGGGTAACTGATCATGGTTTCCATGAGGAGCTAGCATTGCTACTATACAGAGGAGGTAAGTTGGAACATTTATTAACCGGAATATTTACTTGGGGTTCTGTACCCACTGATTATGATGAATGGGCCAGTGTATGTCATGTCAGGCCATGACCTAACAAAGGCATGAGTCCTAAGTCCTCAGGAGGCTCTAGACCATATCATTAGGCAAGCAACCTGACTACTAGGAAAGACCACTAGACTAACCAAATACAGGCTAAGGGTGAGGAAAATATTCAATGGATAGTGTGTCAATTTTCTCAGGTTGCTATAATCAAATCCAGAGACTGAATGGCTTAAACACCAGCAGTGTGTTTCTCCCACTTCCAGAAGCTGGGAAATTCAAGATCAAGGTGGTAGTCCATGTGGTTCCTGGTGAGAGCTGTCCTCCTGGCTTGTAGATGGTTTGCTTCTCATTGTGTGCTCACCTGGCCTTTCCTTGGTACAGGTGATGAAAGAGGAGGAGAGAGCAAGCTCCTTGGTTTCTCTTAATTATAATCCTACTGGATTAGGGCCTAACCCTGTGACTTCATTTAACCTTACTTGTAGAGACCTTATCTCCAAATGCAGTCACATTGAGGGCTAGGGATTCAGTGCATACATTTTGGGGGGATGTAAGCATTCAGCCCATAACAGATAGTATATGAGTAAGACAATGAATTAAAATCATGTGCTTTGGTACCAGTTACAGCAGCAGGAACTGGAGCTAGTACCCTTAATCTACTTTTAATAACTAATTACCTTTGAAATGGAACTTTGTCCTGGATTGGACTAATGGAAGGCCAAAGTAGATCTGAGTAATATAAGAGGTGGACGGTACTGGAAGAGGATGCTATTGGACATCTTTTGTGCACAACTTCAAATCTTCTTAGAGCAGTTATGAGACACATAAGTCTTCAAGCCTCAGGCTCAAGTGACATGTTGCTTGTATCAGTAGCCAATTAGAAGATGCAACCTCATACTGCCTTCTCTTCCTTTTCTGTTTCACTTTCCCGTGTGTTCACTTTTGCTTTGGGGAATCACTTTCTAAATACAGAATCTTCACTCAAGAATTTGTCTTAGGGAGAACTCTTTGCTGAGACATCCAGTTTTCCCAAGATAAGTACTGCTACTGCTGCTACTGCTAAGTTGCTTCAGTCGTTTCTGACTCTGTACGACCCCATAGACAGCAGCCCACCAGGCTCCTCCGTCCCTGGGATTCCCAGGCAAGAACACTGGAGTGGGTTGCCATTGCCTTCTCCAATGCATGAAAGTGAAAAGTGGAAGTGAAGTCGCTCAGTTGTGTCCGACTCTGCGACCCCATGGACTGCAGCCTACCAGGCTCCTCCGTCCATGGGATTTTCCAGGCAAGAGTACTGGAGTGGAGTGCCATTGCTTTCTCCGAAGATAAGTACAGCACTAAGCAAAGGAACTGATGGATGATATGTACCCAATAAATATTTATGTAACAAATATTGATATTGGCTGTACTGAAGTCTTAATAGAAATAAAGACTAATATCCCAGGGGCTTAACACAAATTTACTTTTCACTCAAGTAAATTCAGTGTGGTTTGATGATACTTCTAAGCAACTCTGTCCCAAGTGATAAAGTAGGAGCCAGGTTGCTTCCAACTTACAGTTTTGTCATCTTTGATCCTTCACTTATAACTGCATAAGTACAGCACTAAGCAAAGGAACTGATGGATGATATGTACCCAATAAATATTTATGTAACAAATACTGGTCTCTGGACCTGCCATGTTCTTTCTTTGGGTTTGTCTGGATCTTTACTCAGGAATTTCTTTCTAACCCAAACACCTCCATCAGATTTATCATCTGTAAAACTCCTGCTCATTTTTCAAATCTTAACTTATTTTCAACTCTGCAATGTAAACTCCCTGAGTTCTTATAAGAAACAATGCAATTTGAGCACCAAACTATTCGATCTGTGGAAATACTGGAAGAGTACATTTCCCAATCAGCATTGCAAGGAGCTAGGACCATGTGACTGAGTTCTCGTCAGGGCAATGTGATCAGAAGTGATAAAAGTGATTTACAACCCTAGCCACAAAACCTTATGCATGATTTTCCATTTTCTGTTTTTGTCATTTTCTGTTTTGTCTCAAATTGCATTGTTTCTTATAAGAACTCAGGGAGTTTACATTGCAGAGTTGAAAATAAGTTAAGATTTGAAAAATGAGCAGGAGTTTTACAGATGATAAATCTGATGGAGGTGTTTGGGTTAGAAAGAAATTCCTGAGTAAAGATCCAGACAAACCAAAGAAAGAACATGGCAGGTCCAGAGACCAGTATTTGTTACATAAATATTTATTGGGTACATATCATCCATCAGTTCCTTTGCTTAGTGCTGTACTTATGCAGTTATAAGTGAAGGATCAAAGATGACAAAACTGTAAGTTGGAAGCAACCTGGCTCCTACTTTATCACTTGGGACAGAGTTGCTTAGAAGTATCATCAAACCACACTGAATTTACTTGAGTGAAAAGTAAATTTGTGTTAAGCCCCTGGGATATTAGTCTTTATTTCTATTAAGACTTCAGTACAGCCAATATCAATCACCAATCACCATCACCACACCATCACCAATATATTCCAGACAGACATACAGAGTTTCTCTATGTTCCTACTGAACTCAGATATATCTGTATCGAATAAGTAAATATCAATTGTAATAGTTTCATTTCATTTCTACCCACTTGACTGCAGCCTTTCTGAATTCCCTAATGCTGGTACTGCTTTGTGCAGTTACTGATTGGATGGATGCAGAAGGGCATATGGGTTTGCTCAGTATGGTTCTAGGAGAAAAATTTTTGGAAATTATTGGGAGATATATTTTGATTGACTAGGAAGAAAAGTTTCTAAAATTTTTAGCTCTGGAACAAAGAGTTTTTAAAAGGGCTGCATTTAGAGGGGATGAGAAATTTATCATCGAGATAAATTTAAAGACCAGTTGTCCAAACCGTTCAGCTCACCAGTGAATTAAATCCAGGGAAGTCAAAGGACTTGCCCAAAGCATATTTTCAACAGAACTGGAAGTAAAATTGAATTTCTTACCTTTGATGCCAGTTTTTTTTTTTTCTTCTTCTTACATTAACATTCAGAGAGTTTGAGGAACTAGAAATATCAAATTTGTATTAGATCTGAGTTCAAATCCTGAAAATTGAATACTTATGTGTTTTTTGGTTAATTACTTAATCTGGCTCAAGAAAGTTTTCTCCTTTATAAAAATGGAGTATGATATCTTTGAAGATTTTCATGAGATTGTGTTAAATGCAGATCTGGTACCAAGTTGCAATTATTATGATCATATTTATTAAATTTTAGCAACTATAAGAATCTCCTTATCAAGTTTATTATTTGCACTTTACCAGTATGGTACTAAGTACATTTCACCTACGTTATAGGTCAAAGAGGTTTTGGTACCTAAACTGAAGCCATTAATCCTATGGGAAAATACAGTGCAAAATGCAAACCAATGAATTCTAAGTGAATTATGGAACATAAAATTTTTTAAACTGAGAACTCTTTGGGAAGATATTTTTATGATAATGTGACTCAAGTCAATTGCAAGCAGTGTGAGTAGAAGAGGTATGGGAAAGAGTGTCTCTGGGAACTCATTGAGGAGACTGGAAAGTCCCAGAATGCCATCCCCCTTCTTAACTTCCTAGGTTCCCAGTTTACTCTAAATTAGTATTCTTCATAATTTCCATGAAAATGAGTAATCTAGTAAATGTAATTCTGTAGAGTCAGGGAAGAGCTAAATTGACTGAATCATTATCAAAAGAGTAATTTTTTGTCACTGAGATTCAGCTTGTGCTTAAGTTTTGGGTCTATGATAGCTTAGAGGTTTGCGTTTGTTCAGGGAGATAATCTTTCCAGAAAACTGGATGCCTGGGCAATGGTGGTGTCTCATGGGAGGCATTAAGACAGATGTGTGTGTGATGATCTTACACAACTATATAATAAATCCTGGCTGTGTCTTTTAATATCTGTGATCTTGAGAAAGTTACTTCAACATTCTGAGCCTCAGTTTCTTCCTGTAAAATGCCCACCTCCATTGAATTGTGATGGTTAAATATCTGGCACATAATAGGTACTTGACATTTCCTCCCTCCCCGCATTCCTCCATTTTTTCCTTCCTTCCTACCTAATTAAGCAAGAGTGAAAAGAAGTGGCGTCAGTTTGTAAAATCTAATTAGCAAACTCATTGAGCGCTAACTTGGAATTCCTGAATACAAACACACACAGTGTTCCAATAGCCTCCTTAGGGTAGTGCCTTTCATACCCTGATACGTGCTCCGCCAACATTCAACCTTAAAATTCACCTTTGAGGTTCATTTCAATATAACAGACAAGGGAGGGAGGAATGGAGGGAGGGGGCACCACTGGCTCAGAACCTCCAATGCAGATCCCTTCCCCCTTAAGAACAGATTTGTGGGCAGCTAGAATAAAGACTATAGAAAGGACAGATTCAGGAGGCACAGCACAAATGGGGATCTGACTTTGATTTCCTGCTCTATTCCTTTGAGAAGTTGGGTAAATCACCTTTGATTTGCTTATCTGTGGATTAAGGATTAAACGCACTTCAAGAAGGCTGTGCTTTGGCTCTTGCTTGATGATTATAAAGTAGTTTTAACAACTTACTCAGAAATGAAGTAAAGAAAGCTTAGCTTTTCAGTGCTATCTTTATCAAAGTTAGTAAAAAAAAAAAAAGTAACTCTAGGGCACATGGTATGTGCTAGGGAGTTATCTAATCCTCACAACTACCTTATGATATAGGCATACTATCATTCTACCTTTTACAAATGAAAGGGAGGCATAAAAAGTTTAAGTAACACGTCCAAGGATGGCTGTGTTGAAATCTGATTCCAGGAAATTGGCTCCCAGAGATTTTGTGCTTAACCATTATGCTCTACTGTTGAATTTAGCAAGTGGGTTTAGCAACTTTTAATTAAAAGGTAACACATCTCAAGAAAATGTACTGCATTTTTTGAGAAATTTTTGTTGCATATTGTATCTATGGTAAAGTCTTATTTGACATGGCAGAGTGTAAAATTGGCCAAATATTTCTCAAGATGTTGGGACATTTTCTCATATTTTATAGTTATATATTCTCTTTTGCCAAGATAAATCCCATAGAAGAGGTGTCTTCTGCATAAGGTATGAGAACCCCAGAGGTGTGCACAGAGAAATTCTTGGAAGTACAAAAAGAAATACTAGATCATTTATCTTATCTCATTTCTTTATTGTTAATTATTTTAATAAGCAATATATTATTTTTAATAAGTAATATATTGTTATTACAGGAGTTCTTCTACATGATTATAAATTTATATTGGAGATTAATCCTCAATAATATCTTTTCTGATGGAGAAGAATATTACAAGAAGTTTGGAAGCCCTAAAATTTAGGAAACTAACCTTTAATGCTTTACTGTTGTGAATCAATTTATGCTTTCACAGGATCATTAAGTTATCTTCTCAACAATCACTGGATTTATGAGCAATATCAAAACTACCAATATGGCTGAGGTATTCACCATAATTCAAAGTTTTCAGATTTCTACTATAGAATCTAATGCATACTAAACTCTCAAAGAATACTGAAGGAAGGAAGAAAGAGAAAGGGAGGGAAGAAGGAGGAAGAGAGGAAAAGAGAAAGGGAAAGATGACTTCTTTTTACACAATATTTTATCTTTGAGATCACAGATTTTGTAAACAGTCTTGATCTTTTCCCCACAGCTAGAAAACTCTTTTCATAAGAAACACAGATTATTCTTGGGTTCACCCTATCACAATGTTAATCTTAAACTGAACAAATTTGGGGTTTGCTGAGAGTTGAGGTAAGCATTTGCTGAGAGTTGAGGTTCCATGTCTGGTTCTAACTATTGCTTCTTGCCCTGCATACAGATTTCTCAGGAGGCAGGGTTAGGAGGTTTGGTATTCCCATTTCTTTAAGAATTTCCCACAGTTTGTTGTGATCCACACAGTCAAAGGCTGGCATAGTCAATAAAACAGAAGTAGATATTTTCTGGAATGCCCTTGCTTTTTTTATGATCCAGCAGATGTTGGCAATTGGATCTCTGGTTCTTCTGCCTTCTCTAAATCCTGTTTGAATATCTGGAAGTTCTCAGTTCATGTACCGTTGAAGCCTGGCTTGGAGAATTTTGAGCATTACTTTGCTAGCATGTGAGATGAGTATAATTGTGTGGTAGTTTGAACATTCTTTGACTTTGCCTTTCTTTGGAATTGGAATGAAAATTGACCTTTTTAATCCTGTAACCAATGCTGAGTTTTCCAAATTTGCTGGCATATTGAGTGTACCACTTTCACAGCATCATCTTTAGGATTTGAAATAGATCAGCTGGAATTCCATCACCTCCACTAGCTTTGTTCATAGTGATGTTTCTTAAGGCCCACTTGACTTCACAGTCCAGAATGTCTGACTCAAGGTGAGTGAGCACATCATCATGGTTATCTGGGTCATTAAGATCTTTTCTGTATAGTTCTGTGTATTCTTTCCTCCTCTTCTTAATATCTTCTGCTTCTGTTAGGTCCATACCATTTCTGTCCTTTATTGTGCCCATCTTTGCATGAAATGTTTCCTTCATTTCTCTAATTTTCTTGAAGAGATCTCCAGTCTTTCCCATTCTATTGTTTTCCTCTATTTTTTTTGCATTGTTCACAGAAGAAGGTTTGCATTTCCCTCCTTGCTATTGTTTGGAATCTGCATTCAGATGGGTTTATCTTTCCTTATCTCCTTGCCTTTCACTTCTCTCTTTCCTCAGCTATTTGTAAGGCCTCCTCAGACAACCATTTTGCATTTTTAATTTTCTTTTTCTTGGGGATGGTTTTGATCACTGCCTTTGGTACAATGTTATGAATCCGGTCCATAGTTCTTCAAGCGCTGTGTCTATCAGATCTAATCCCTTGAATTTATTTGTCACTTCCATTGTATAATTGTAAGGGATTTGATTTAGGTCTTACCTGAATGGCCTAGTGGTTTTCCCTACTTTCTTCAATTTAAGTCTGAATTTTGCAATAAAGGGTTCATGATCTGAGCCAAATCATCTCCTGGTCTTGTTTTTCCTGATTGTATATAACTTCTCCATCTTTGGCTGCAAAGAATATAATCAATCTGATTTCAGTATTGACTATTGGTTATGACCATGTGTAGAGTCATCACTCATGTTGTTGGAAGAGGATGTTTACTATGACCAGTATGATCTCTTGACAAAACTTTGTTAGCCTTTGCCCTGGTTCATTTTGTACTCCAAGGTCAAACTTGCCTGTTATTCAAGGTATCTCTTGACTTCCTACATTTGCATTCCAGTCCCCAGTAATGAAAAGGACATCTGTTTTTGGTGTAGGTTTTAGAAGGTCTTCTAGGTATTTATAGAACTGTTCAACTTTAGCTTCTTCAGCTAGTGGTTGGGGCATGGACTTGGATTACTGTGATATTGAATGGTTTGCCTTGGAAACAAATAGAGATCATTTTGTCATTTTTGAGACTGCATTCAAGTACTGCATTCAGGGAGTACCGGGAGAAATATCAATAACCTCAAATATGCAGATGACACCAACTTTATGGCAGAAAGTGAAGAGGAACTAAAAAGCCTCTTGATGAAAGTGAAAGTGAAGAGTGAAAAAGTTGGCTTAAAGCTCAACATTCAGAAAATGAAGATCATGGCATCCAGTCCCATCACTTCATGGGAAATAGATGGGGAAACAGTGGAAACAGTGTCAGACTTTTTTGGGGGGGGGCTCCAAAATCACTGTAGATGGTGACTGTAGCCATGAAATTAAAAGACACTTACTCCTTAAAAGAAAAGTTATGACCAACCTAGATAGCATATTCAAAAGCAGAGACATTACTTTGCCAACTAAGGTCCGTCTAGTCAAGGCTATGATATTTCCTGTGGTCATGTATGGATGTGAGAGTTGGACTGTGAAGAAAGCTGAGTGCCGAAGAATTGATGCTTTTGAACTGTGGTGTTGGAGAAGATTCTTGAGAGCCCCTTGGACTGCAAGGAGATCCAACCAGTCCATTCTGAAGGAGATCAGCCCTGGGATTTCTTTGGAAGGAATGATGCTAAAGCTGTAACTCCAGTACTTTGGCCACCTCATGCAAAGAGTTGACTCATTGGCAAAGACTCTGATGCTGAGAGGGATTGGGGGCAGGAAGAGAAGGGGACGACCAAGGATGAGATGGCTGGATGGCATCACGAACTCAATGCACGTGAGTCTGAGTGAACTCCGGGAGTTGGAGATGGACAGGGAGGGCTGGTGTGCTGTGATTCATGGGGTCGCAAAGAGTCAGACATGACTGAGCGACTGAACTGAACTAAACTGCATTTAGGACTCTCTTTACAGATGAGGAAATGGAGACAGAGCAAGTAAGTAACTTGCCCAGTGTCACACAGTTAGTGGCTGATGCAGGATGAACATACACATAATCTGGCTTTATGCAGGATGCAGGATACTTGGGACTGATGCATGGGGATAATCCAGAGAGAAGGCGTGGGGTGGGAGGGGGGAGGTGGGGGTCGGGATTGGGAGTTCATGTACACTCGTGGCTGATTCATGTCAATGTATAGCAAAACGAATACAGTATTGTAAAGCAAAACAAACTAAAAAGCCCATCAGATCATGAGCAGTTATCTGGGGCCAGGTGTTGTTGCTGTTCAGTTGCTCAGTCATGTCCGACTCTTTGCAACCCCATGGACTGCAGCACAACACCAGGCTTCCCTGTCCTTCACCATCTCCTCAAGTTTGCTCAAACTCATGTCCATCGAGTCAGTGATTCCATCCAACCATCTCATCCTCTGTCGTCCCCTTCTCCTGTCTTCAGTCTTTCTCAGCATCAGGATCTTTTTCAATGAGTCAGCTCTTCACTGAGGCCAGATGTATCTGGTTTCAAAGCTTGGGCTTTATTGATAGCGTAAAATTATATTCTGAAAAAATGCTACACTTCTTTTTATTAAAAAAAATAAGGTATATTTCTTTTCAGTACACAGCAGCACTTTTCAACCCAACTTGGGGTGTCAAAATAACTCTTTATAATCCATACTTCATTATTTACAAAGGAGAAATAAGCATTTATAAAGAATGTTTTAAAAAATAAATTTTCAATTAAGTTAAAAAAAAAAACAAAAAAACCCTTGCTCTGAAGTCACTACACTACTACCCAGGAACTCTCCCATCTCTTCCCTCTCATATTTTAAACTTCTTTCCCCCCTTAAGTATACCTTGGAGTTTCACTGTATTATACTTATGTTGGGCTTTGCAAGCTAAAGAGGAGGGGTAATGCCATGGGAGATTTCCCAGAGTACTAAGAAAAAATTAGTTAAAGCCAGTACCACTGGTATTATGAGGAATGTTATCATGGTAACCCACATCTGTTGTTTTAACCTTCCGTTATCAAAGTAGTCATAAAAAATACTTTTATATTGAATATTTAATACTTCCAAAATATTTTCCCATTTCTGACAAGGAAAGAAATTTTGATGTAAGGTCTAGCCATAGTCACAAAGCCAAGGAATGAATGTATATCCTCCAATGTTTGGTCTTGGACCCTGTAAATAATTGAACTGATACCCTTTTGCAACAGGCAATTTAGATGAGTAATTGCTCTCAGAACTATACAAATAACAATTCTTTGCATTTTTATTGAGCTAGATTGGCAAGTAGGGTCCACAACAGCTATGACTTTTTGGTGGTAACCAGCTGTGTTGAGAGGGATGCTGAGGCTCTGTCAAAATAAATGATTGATTAGTCATGGCTTTCACTGGTACATGTGTAGTGATTGAGGGAAAATTTTCAGCTATTCACTGGACCTTTTACTGAGATTTATTTTTTAGAATTTGTTCTCTTATTTGTTGCATCTTCCAAACAGTTATCCCTTTGGTGATTTTACAACCCTATAGTCATACTTCTGTGATTTTATATTAATAGTTGTATAAATATCTAATGATATTTTTCTCATTCTTACTCTTGGAATCAGAGACCTTGCGTATCTGGGTATTTCTTCAGTCTGACACAAATCCCAGCAGATTGTTGGACTTAATACATTGTTACTGAAGGATTTATGGCTAAAAGTGATTTTGTGGGATGAGCATGATTAGTTGTCTATTTGAGAAAACTGAGATTTCTGTGAAAGCCATCTTGAACTGATACAGAGTTAAGGAGGTTTTCCTCTGACCTGTCTCTTAAGATGTAAATGACTTACCTCATGACCACTGGGACTTTTGAAAGCCATTAGTATTCTAAGAGAGGACAGAAGTGTTCTGAAGTTGCTCCCTCTAACTGACCTACTATACTTTGTTTGGAATTAAACTGCCTGTGTTTCCTGCAAACTTCATCAGTTCTCCACAGACATGAAAAGAAATCGTTTCCACTGAGCCATCTTGCTAGGAGACCTTTACTAAAATTGTCCGAAGAAGAAATTATTCTTCACCCTTGGGGTCACTTGGTAGCTAAAACAGACTTCTTTTTCTTTTAATCTGTTCTACTTCACTGCTTTCTTTTTTTGTGTGTGTTCTTGAAGGTATTGCCTTATTTACTTTGATGGTTTCTCAACTAATTGAATACAGCAGTGAGTCCTTTCTTCCTTGACTCTTTTGGATGTTTCTATTTCCCCAAGGGGAAGGGTCCCCATCAGATAGCTTGACTTTGAGCTACTTGCATATTGAAACTACTTTAAAAGTTATTGTTATTTATGAGGCTGTTAAAAGTTTGCACATTTGGCTGAAACAGAGAGTGCTGGAGTGATACCAGCCTTGGCTTGTGATGGTAGATTTCCTAATTCATAGGTAGGGGGAATAGTCCCTAAAAACAAAAGGATGGATATATCTTGTGGCTTCATATTTAGGTCTCTGTGTGTTGTGGTCAAAAGGTTCCTAATATGATTTAAAATAATAGTAATAATGAATGGTGAACTTATTTGCAAAGCAGAAATAGAGACATACACAGAGAGAACAAATGTATGGATACCAAGGAGGGAAAAGGCAGGGATGAATTGGGAGGTAGGGATCAACATATATACACTATTATGTGTAAAATAGATAACTAAAGAGAACCGACCGAATAGCACTCGGAACTCTACTCAGTGCTCTGCGGTAAACTAAACGGGAAGGAAATCCAGAAAAGAGGGGATGTATGTATACATATAGCTGATTCACTTTGCTGTACAGCAGAAACTAACACAACATTGCAAAGAAACTCAACTCCAACAAAAATTAAACAACAACAACAAAAGCAACTAAGAAAATACTTGCATAAGAAGATAAAGAGCATGAGCTAAGTCCAAGTGAGACAGAAACTCTGCTGAAGAGAAAGAAGTAATTGTCTTATAACCAAATCCTCACTTCTGACACAGAGATGAGTTGTTTCTGACCCCATAGTTACCAAATATTTTCTGATAACTTTAGTATGTGTGTGCTTGTGTATAGACACAATAACCCACAGAAAAGGAATAGCTTCCATAATCAGTCAAAATAGTATATATTTTGTGACTCCGTTTCCTCCATCCTCATCTACCTGATCCATTGTATGAAATACTTTCAAAAACATTTTCATCATGATAAGGATTTTATTTGACAAACTATGAAATCCTAAGAAAAGATTCCCACTGCCTTCTCCTTGGGCACACTGACCGGTACCCTGTGACTCTCCAGGGCTCAGGATTTTCCAAGAGTCTATGTTTAGCATGCAGTATGAGTAATGAATCATAGTCTCCACCTGTCAGTGTCATAAACAGATGGTATAAATATGCTTGCATAATGTGACTCAAAACACATCTCCAGTTTTAGCTGGAGTTCAAACAGTATTCGCAGTTCCAAGAAACCTGCGGCTTGTGACTTCCGGGTCAGTGGGAGGAGAATGCCGGAAAAGGGAAAGTGGGTTCCCTGTTGCCTGTCTGGACAGCCTGTCAGCACAGTGCCAGGGCCCCCGGGAGATGGTCAGGTGAGAGAGGAGTGACAGGAAAGCCTGTTTTTCATTTGCTCCTGAAGCCATTCATTTTAAGGACTCCCAAGAAATTGGTCCTTGGAGCCGATGGGAATGGGTGGCATCATACAGGCTCCTCCCTCTTCCTGGAAGGTCTTTCCCTCCTTTCCACCCCCTCCTGGTTTCTTCTTTTCTTTTTCTTTTTTTTTTCCTCGCTGCCCCATTTGTTTCTACTCTCACTCATCAGGTCCCAGCTTCAAAGTTTTTTTCCTGCGGGAGGGGAGGTCTTTCCAACCTGAGGACACACAGATGACACACAGGAGGGGGATCCTCACGGGCAGGCATGGTGCTGCCTCCTACATTGACGAGCACCCGACACTGGGCACGGGCAGTGCTTGGCATTGAATACTTAACGTTCATTTGAAGGCTTAACCCAAGAAGCAAACTATTAATAAAGCTAAGCAGCCCAGTTAAAATTCCAGTACCATGGTATCTGACTTCTTAAAAAGTGATGAGAATTGACCTTGGCTC
>SJXQ01004649.1:0-51818 GCA_006408695.1 Aepyceros melampus
ATTATGCAACATTATATTTTGTCTTCTGTGTGGATTCTTCAGAAAGTGAACTTGGCATTTTAAATCTAATTCAAGTATTTGTGGAAACATTAAACAAGTGTTTTGAAAACGTCTGTGAACTGAATTTAATTTTCCATGTAGACAAGGTTCACAATATTCTGCAGAAATGGTGATGGGGGGAATGGTATTGGATACCAACATGAATGAGATTGTTACACAAATTGATGCCCAAAATAAACTGGAGAAATCTGAGGCTGGCTTAGCAGGAGCTCCAGCCTGTGCTGTATCAGCCATAAAGAATATGAATCTTCCTGAGATCCCAAGAAATATTAACATTGGTGACATCAGTATAAAAGTGCCAAACCTGCCCTCTTTTAAATAAAAAATTTAAAAGGCCACTCCCAGGTAAAATCCAGGGGAAAAAGTCATCTAAGTTTACCATGCAGTTGTTTACCAAAAATAAAGAAGAAGAGTCTTAACTTTTACTCTTGGATTTAAGTCAAGGTACTGTATAGACATTATATAAAATCAGTATGGAAGTTTAATGTTGCTTTTCTTGCTCAGTGGTTTCGAAGAAATTAAGTAGTTCCAGTGTGACTTTTTTTTTCTTTATTTTCTAAACTGCATTCCTGTGACCATGTAAGGCATGCCTGTATGTATTGGCTATTACAGTATTTTGAAAAGTGTTCAGGACATTTCTTTAAATTGTGTACTACCCAAAATGTTGGTGTTTTGTATGGATCACAAGTGCAGCATTCCTTAATAATTTCTGTTATTTGTCACAATTGTTATTTAAAGAATGAAGTATGTATTGCATGAAAACATTATGACCTATTTCTCTTAGTTTAAATAAACTTCAAGGTAACCAGACTTATAAAGCACTGTTCTGTTTGTCTGATATCTACTTTAGCAATAATTTTTTTACGACCTTCTGATGCAACAAAATAAATAAAAGTATATTTTATCACTGTTAAAAAAAATTCATAGTCAGAAAGTACATTGGTAGATGCCAGGGTCCAGTGGGGTTTTGGGAAGAGAAAGGAGGGCTGTGTTTAATGGGGACAGAGATTCAGTTTAGGAAAGTAAAAAATTCAGGAAATAGATGATGGTGAGAATTGTACAACAATGTGGATGTGTTTAGTGCCACTGAACTATACCAATAAATATGTTTTATATTATGTGCTTTTACCACAATTTAAAAAAATTTACAAAAAATTATGCATCTGCACAGATTCTATAGTATCTGCCATGTAAATATTAATAATGTCCACAAATAAATATTGGCTCATTATCATCAATTATGCAAACCAAAACAAAACCACAGTTGTATTAAATCCCTTATTCTCAAAGTCTACAGCAAAGGGACCTTGGCATTCCACAGATCAAGAAGTACTATGTAAAGGTGGTTGTTCCTAATTTCTCCACAATGGAAAAAATTAAGATATATAACATTGACCCAGTTTTGTGCTCATTTCCCCCATCATGAATTTTCCTCTACTCTTTAGTCATCCTGTCTGTCTGTACCAGAAATTTGTCTCAAGCAATACCTATTGTGAAACACACTTGTGTTTTCATTGTTTTTAATTCTTATTTACAACTAAATAGAGGTAGTGGTCACACATTTGAATGTACTAAATACCACTGAATTGTACACTTTAAAATGGTGAATTTTATGTTGTGTGAATTGTTTGTGTGTGTGTGTGTGTGTGTGTATACATATATATATATATAGAGAGAGAGAGAGAGAGAGAAAGAGAGAGAGAGAGAGAAGGTGAAGTTACTCAGTCATGTCTGACTCTTTGTGACCCCATGGACTGTAGCCTACCAGGCTCCTCTGTCCATGGAATTTTCTAGGCAAGAGTACTGGCGTTGCCATTTCCTTCTCCAGGGGATGTTCCCAATCCAGGAATCAAACCCAGGTTTCCCGCATTGCAGGCAGATGCTTTACCACCTGAGCCACCAGAGAAATCCTTAATATATATGTATGGTATATATACATATGTATATGATCTGGGCACCAGTAACTGTCCTGGTGTCCCCTGGTCACAATAGCAGCTTTGAGACCCCAGGAAGATGATAGGAGTGCCACCTCCTGCTGAAAGGTGTGTCCACCTGGCTGTGCTCTGGGACATCATACTCCAGGCAAGGAATCTAAGGAAAGGACTCTTACTCAAGCTCCCTAGGATGCCCCCGCCGCCATGGTAAACACAATGCCAGGCCTGAGACCGTTTGCGGATGCCTTGGGCTGGTACAGCTTCACGGGGATTGTCCCAAACCGGAGGTCCTTGACCACCACATCCGAATGCTTCCTTAGTGGCGGCAGATCGTGAACAAAACGGACAAACTGGGCCATAGAGCAGATTCTCAGTTTCTCAAAAATCATCCCCTGTTGGTGAGAGAAAAGGAAATGGGATGAGAAGCGTTTCAGAGTGTGCTGTGCCAGGGCTCTACCACCGCAGTACCCTCTGCAGAGTGGCTGCAGACTGGACCAAAAGCTTGCAAGTCCCCTACTATGCCTCCATCACCTGCAGAAAATCCATCCTCACTGAGACCCTCACTGCTCCAGTATCAGCACCTCTCAATCCTCTCTCTCCAGACACTCAGCCCCACAAACCAGGCTCTGGTCACCCCTCAAGGGAGCCTGGAAAGGCTCCGACATCAGCCTGCACGTGTGGTCTCTTCCCAAGGAGGCCCTTCTGGACCATTCTAGTCAACATGGACATCCTAAGCATCTGCTGCTATTTTAAAGAGTGATAATTGCATAGTGGTTATGTTTTTTTAAAGAGATGGTGGGGCAGAGGGAGGTCTTATTTTTTAGAGATACCTAGAGAAATATTTTTAGATAAAAAGAATATGATATCTAGGATATACTTATGAGGAAATGGGAATGAGGGAAAACGTAGAGGGCACAAATGAAGTAAGATTGGTTGGGAATCAATAATCATGAATAATATGAGTTGAATATCTGAGACTTCTTTATACTATTCTGTCTCCTTGGGTTATGTTTGTAAGTTTGCATGTTAAAAAATATAAACAAGTAATGTGGGCTCTCCCCTAGGCATGGGTTCCTCATCCTTTCTGTACCAAGGGCATTTGGACTTTTAGCAAAGTCTGTGGCCTTTTCACAGAATACATTTGAATATATAAAATAAAATATGTAGGATTATTACATTTTACTGAAATATAGTTATCAAAATATTAAAGTAAATGTATCCTATAATAATATTCTTCAGTACTTCTTTATTAGCATACTAAATAGAAGGTCTAGTGGCTGATCTAATACTATCATAATTTCAAAAGAACAAGGTACACATGCAATTGTTTGCAATCTGCTACCCACTCCAGTATTCTTGCCTGGAGAATCCCATGGACAGAGAAGCCTGGTGGGCTACAGTCCTCGGGGTCACAAAGAGTCGGACACGACTGAGCGACTTCACTTTCACTTTCACTTTCATGCCTGTAATAGGCTCTGAGAATATCCGTGATTCCTCTTGCTGACAAAGTTGAGGGTTCTGCTGTCTCAATGCTGTTTTGTTCCCTTCATGCATGATGGAAGGAAATACCACATTTGCATTAGAGGTTAAGTGAAAATGGGGCAATTTCCACCCCATCCAAACTCATGGACTCTTTGCATTCTGTTACCCTTGGGGGTTCTAGGAACTCCAGGTTATTCTACTGTAGCCCTACTGTTTTACTCTCCTCACAGCACCTGCCACGTTGTCATTTGGTTTATTTGTAGCAAGTTTGCTTATTTATTGCTGACTCCTCACCCGGCACTGCCATGAGTGTTCAGACTGCCTGTAAGTCACCTCTGCTGGGGCTTTATTTCTCTCACCCATCACTAATCCTCAGAGCTGGAAAGGGAGAATGACACATAGCAGTTACACAACTTTGTAGAAAAAAAAATCAAAAAATAGCAAGAAGTCTAATATTTATGGACAGTTTACTCTGTGTTGGGCACATTAAATCCACTCTGAGTAGCTTAACTCATTACATAGCCACCAAGTGCTATGAAGCTGGGTCTATTACTTTCCCTGATCCTACAGATGAGGAAATTGAGTCACTGTTTTTGGAAACCCAAAGTGTAGACTATGAGAATCAAGGCCAGGAAAACCACAGGACTGAACCATCCCATCTCGTACAAGCTGACCCTATAGGTAAGAAAATTGGCCCCCGAGTTCTCCTCCATCAAGGTTACATTGAGAGCAAGTGCTTGCCATCACTTTTCATGAAGTAAGAGAATAAAATTATCTTCTGTATTCAATCTCCATCAGCCCTCTGGCAAATCACAACAAATCCTGATTGGCAATATTTACACAATCCTCGTCATGATATACTTACAAGTATTTGATTAAATTATACAAACCAGCAACAATGAGCAGAATCTGACTATATTACAGAAAGAGTTTTCCATCTCTCAAAAGCAACAAAATATTTTTCTAAAAAGTCACATTCTGGAGTTGCACTCATCTCTACTCATTTATTCATCTGCTGCATCTCTTTATTTTGTGGTTGGCTGATTCTAGGTAGCAGGTAGCCAACACGGGCCCCAAATTCAGAACAATTATCCCTGTCTTCACGACTCCACAGAATGGTGGATGCCATGGAGAAAATAAGACAGGAAGTGGGGTGGAATTTCTCTGTTATCTGAGGAAGTGAATCATTTTTGGAATGCTGTGGCTCTTAGCCTAAGCCAGCTTGAAAAACACAAGGAAGAGGTTAAGAACCATGTTATCCAATAGAAAATCTTCAGGTGTGGAAATACGCTGTCAGCCTCCACAGCCATGATGTGGCTGTTAATTTCACTGAAAGCTACTGATATGTCTTTTTCTAGTTAGTTAGTGTCGGTTGCTCAGTCATGTCTGACTCTTTGCGACCCCATGAACTGTAGCCCACCAGGCTCTTCTGTCCATGGGATGCTCCAGGCAAGATATTGGAATGGGTAGCCATTCCCTTCTCCAGGGGAGCTTCCTGACCCAAGGATTGAACCCAAGTCTCCTGCACTGGCAGGCAGACTCTTTACTATCTAAATCACCAGGGCAGCCCTTTGTTTTCTTAATACACTGTTAATTCTCTGGAAAGAAAGTGAAGTTGCTCAGTCATGCCCGACTCTTTGCAACCCCATGGATTGTAAAGGCCTGCCAGGCGCCTTCTTCCATGGGATTTTCCAGGCAAGAGCACTGAAGTGGGTTGCCATCTCCTTCTCCAGGGGATCTTTCTGACCCAGGGATATTCTCTGGAGGAGACGACAAACAAAACACAAAACTCACCATGTTATCAAAAGCTGGAAGATGCAGCTGAGAACCCACAGTCTCATTGGATGGCTGATGGCAGCAGGGATGTCTGTGGTGAGGAAGTGGTTGCCAACGACCCATAGTCCGACACCCACAGAGGCCACACAAGCTGTAGCAAGAAGCAGGAGGAGGAACGAGATCAACATTCTGCTGTTTCTACCATGGGAGAGGCCAAGAGGAGACTGTGCTCAGGACAGGACCATTTGACACAGCTGGGAGACGGCAGATGTGCTCCACTTATACACAACCACCTGAACTCTCCACCTTTCCACATCTTGCAAGCATTGGTACAGCCAGGTGAGTCACAAACTCAGGTGAGGGCCTGGTTCTAGGACAGGGCCCATACAGAGGAGAAAGTGGCTTGTGCAACCTGACCTAGCTGGAAAGGAGAGCTCCAAAGTCCAAGCTTGCATCTAGCACTAGAAATGTATCTAGCATTACTAGAAATGGCCTTGGCTAAGCGACTGCAAGGAGATCAAACCATTTCCTTCAGTTCTAAAGGAAGTCAGCTCTGAAGATTCATTGGAAGAACTGATGCTGAAGCTGAAGATCCAATACTTTGGCCACCTGATATGAAGAGCCAACTCATTGGAAAAGACCCTGATGCTTGGAAAGACTGAAGGCAAAAAGAGAAGAGGGCAGCAGAGGATGAGATAGTTGGATGGCATCACTGACTCAAAGGACATGAGTTTGAGCAAACTCTGAGAGATAGTGAAGAACAGCGGAGCCTAACATGCTGCATTCCTGAGGCTCCAAAGAGTCGGACACAACTTAGGGGCTGAAAACTAACAAAGTGACTGTGGACATTACACACACTGTTCCTTCCACCAACACTCTGACCTCATCACCACTTCCTAATTCCACTCTGGTTGCACTTACTAATCCTCAACCTGCCAGAGGCCCCAGGGCCTTGGCACTTACTATTCCCTGCGCAACATTCTTCCCTGAGACTTCAGCTGGCCTCAATCGCTCCCCTACTGTGGGTCTCTGCTCAAATGCACCTTCTGAGTGAGGCCAAACCTGGCCACCTTATTTACCATTGTAAGTCCCCACCAGTATTCCTATACCCACCCTGGCCCACCTGCATACTCTGTTGCTATGGCCTTTATCATTGTTTGGGATACCACATGCTTCACTTGTTCATGTTATTACCTTGGATGTAACCTCTGTGAGGACAGGAATTTTTTTGTTCCTTGCTTTCTCCTCAAAGGCTAGATCAGGGTTTGCTACTTAGTGGGTGCACAGCAATGTCTACTGAATGAAACAATGAATGAACAGGCTTTGCCCTTTTCATCATAAAGCAGAGAAGAAAAAACTGAATTCACCTGTCTTTCCAGATTGGGTCAGAGATTGATATCAGCATTCAGAATCTTCCCTTACAACACAGTCCCTCGTCCTCTGTAATAATGATGATGTCTGCCATTTCCCCACCTCCCCCACCCTCATGTCAGGGCAGTGGTTTCTAAACAGGGGGATTTTACCCCGCTCCCCTGGGCACATCTGGTCGTGTCTAGAGACATTTTTGGTTTTCACCACTCTATGGGGGGGGGACTGGCACTGGCACCATGCGGGTGGACCCCAGAGATGTTGGGAAGCATTGCACAGTGCACAGAATTGTCCCCAGAACAAGGAATTTTCCTGTCCAATGTATCAATAGTATTGAGGTTGAAAAACCCTGAGTTAGTAAGACTTGGGTTTGTATCCTGCTGAATGCCAGCATTCTGATCATGAGCAAGTTATACTCTCTGATCCCCCATTTCCAAATCTGTAAAATGGGAAGGATAATAATAGTACCCCCAAGGAGTTGTTGGGTGAAACAAAGGCACTGTCTGTAAGCACCTAGCCTGAGCCTGGGTGTTTTGTTGTTCAGTTGCTAAGTCGTGTCCCACTCTTTGTGACCCCAAGAACTGCAGTACTCCAGGCTTTCCGGTCCTTCACTATTTCCCAGGGTTTGCTCAAATTCATGTCCATTGAGTCAGTGATGCCATCCAACCATCTCATTCTCTGTCATCCCCTTCTCTGGGTGTGGGAACACTCAATACGTTTCAGAAAGCAAGGCTGAGACAAGGCCTATAACAAAAGACAAAATAGGACATTATATAATGATAAAGGGATCAATACAAAAAGAGGAATATCATTCATTAACATATATACACCTAATATAGCAAATAATTATACAAATATTTACAGACATAAAGGAAGAAACTGATAATAGTATTATAAGATTAGGGGACTTTAACAGCCAACTTACATCAATGGACAGATCACCCAGACAGAAGATCAATAAGGAAGCAGTGAGACATAAATTGAAGTTGAAATTAATGTCTACAGGACATTCCAGCCAAAAACAGAACACACATTCTTTTCAAGTGCATATAGAACATTTTCTAGAACAGATCACATACTAGGGGGAAAAAACCAAGACTCAACAAATTTAAGATGATAGAAATTATGTTAAGTATTTTTCTGAACACAATAGTATAAAACTGGAAATCAAATACAGGAAGAAAATGGGAAAATTGCAAACATGTGGAGACTAAACCATATGTTACTAAAAAAATGTGATCTTAGAGAAAATGCTTTAATTTTTCACTGTTGAGCATGATGTTAGCTTTGTTATAAATAGGCTTTATTATGTTAAGGTATGTTCCAATTACACCAACTTTGTAGAGAGCTTTTATCATTAATGGATGATGAATTTTGTCAATTTTTTTCTATATCTATTGACATGATCATGTGATTTTTATTAATGTTATGTGGTGTGTCACACTGACTGATTTGCAAGAACTGAACCATCTTCATATCCTTGAAATAAATCCTACTTGACCCTAATGCATAATTCTTTCAGTGCATTGTTAAATTTGATTTGTTAACATTTTGTTGAGCAGTTTGCATCTATGCTCATCAAGGATATTGGCCTATAAATTTTTGTGTATGTATCTTTGGTTTTTGTGTCTGGATAATGTTGGCCTCATAGAATGAGTTTGGAAGCATTCACTCCCGTGATGTTAACTCTTTAAATATTGGTAAAGTTCATCCGTGAGCTTTCTGGTCTTTGACTTTAGCTTATTGATAGTTTTTAAATTACTCATTCAGTTTCATTATTATTAACTGGTCTACTGAGATTTTTCTGTTTTTCCTGATTTAGTCTTGGAAGATGATATATTTCTTCTAAATGGCCCAGTTTGTTGTCATATAATTGTTCTCAGTATTTTCTTATGATTGTTTGCATTTCTGTGATATTGGTTGTAACCTCCTCTCATTTCTAATTTTATTCATTTTGGTCCTCTCTCTTTTGTTCTGGTGCATCCCCATTTCTTTTCTCTTGTTTCTATCTTTCTCCAAGCAATTCTCAACATCTGACATACTGCATATTTCTACATATTCACTTGCTATGTCTCATCCATGAAATTAAAAGACACTTGCTCCTTGGAAGAAAAGTTATGACCAACCTAGATAGCATATTAAAAAGCAGAGATGTTACTTTGCCAACAAAGGTCTATCTAGTCAAAGCTATGGTTTTTCCAGTAGTTATGTATATATGTGAGAGCTGGACTATAAAGAAAGCTGAGCACCGAAGAACTGATGCTTTTGAACTATAGTGTTGGAGAAGACTCTCGAGAGTCCCTTGGACAGCAAGGAGATCCAACCAGTCCACCCTAAAGGAAATCAGTCCTAAATAGTCATTGGAAGGACTGATGCTGAAGCTGAAACTCTAATACTTTGGCCACCTGATGCAAAGAGCTGACTCATTTGAAAAGACCCTGATGCTGGGAAAGATTGAAGGCGGGAGGAGAAGGGGATGACAAAGGATGAGATTTTGGGATGGCATCACAGACTCAATGGACATGAGTTTGAATAAACTCTGAGAGTTGGCGATGGACAGGGAGGCCTGGTGTGCTGCAGTCCATGGGGCCACAAAGAGTTGGACAAGACTGAGTGACTGAACTGAACTGATGTCTCATCAGAATTATCCAGTGACTTCCCTCCTCACCCTTAAGAAAAGCCAAACTAATCACATTGGCTGAGAAAACTACCATGAACTGTTTCTGTTACCCCACTGACTCTTTTCACCCTATTTATCTCCTCAGTCACTGTGCCAGTCACACTGGGCTCCTTATTGCTCCTTGAAGGCATCAGGCTGCTTCCTGTTGTAGAGCCTTTGTACTTGCTCTTCCCTCTGTTCATTAGGTTCATCTCACAGATATCTGCATGGCTAACACTCTCATTTCTTTCAGAACTTATGATCAGATAGGTCTTCCTTAACTATCTTATTTGTAATTCCATCAATTCCCCTCTGCACCAGAACTCCTCCTTCTCTTTTTACTGCCTAGCAAATATCACCTTTTATCATACCATGCATTTGTTTTTCTCATTTACTCCATGAATACTGTAAGTTTCATGAAAACAGGGGTTTTTGACTCACTTAAAATCATGTAAAGTGTCTCAATAAACAGTGATTGAATGACTGAACAGAAGACTGAAAAATAGGAAATGCAAAGGCAAAGATGTAAGGGATTTTAGGAAAATATTAAAATTCTAATTTGGCCTAGTTCCTTCTAAGATGCCTGATTGCATTGCTACAATATTGTGGATACAGTGGTGTGGCATTTCCTGCCTTAGATGCTAACTCAATGCTGATTTTGCTAAAGGGAAGGAACCATTACATTTTTGCATGGTGGTAATGACTAACTTTCCCTCTCTCTACCAGATAATGTTGTTTTGAGCCTTCACCGCCACCAAAGGATCACTTCCAGATTTATCAGCTGGGCTTTTCGCTTTGACAACCCATGGGATTCTACTCCTACAGAGTTATGCATTCCCTAATTGCTGTTCATTGTCACATAACAGGCATTTGGAGGCAGAGGAAAGGGAAGTCAAAGTTTCAGTTAATGACATCTGTTGCTTTGGTGTGTAGGAGGCAAAATCATCTGTTGAGAGAGGGTTGAGCTAGGATAGAGATGATGAAATATGAACCATCACTGATGATATTGGGAAAGATGGCTGATAACAGAAAAGAGAGTGGTTGAGCAGGATAAATGTGTTTGGGAAAAACACAATATTTAAGATATTTGAAGTAGGTTTTGAAAAATGCATCATTTGTGGTTTAAAATTTAAATGATTATCAAAATACATTTAAAATTTCAGCCTCACCAATATCTTTAAAAATGTATATGTAGTACATATATAGGACTTCCCTGGTGGCTCAGATGGTAAAGTGCCGGTCTACAATGCGGGAGACCCAGGTTCAATCCCTGGGTCAGGAAGGTCCCCTGGAGAAGGAAATGGCAATCCACTCCAGTACTATTGCCTGGAAAAAGCCCATAGAATACTACTCAGTCATGAAAAAGAATGAATTTGAGTCAATTCTAGTGAGGTGGATGAACCTAGAGCCTACTATACAGAGTGAAGTAAGTCAGAATTAGAAAAACAAATATAGTATGTTAATGCATATATATGGAATCTAGAAAAATAATATTGATGAGCCTATTTGCAAGGAAGGAATGGAGATACAATTGTAGAGAATGGACTAGTGGACACACTGGGGGAGGGAGAGAGTGGGATGAATGGAGAAAGTAGCATCAGCACACATACACTATCGTGTGTAAAATGGATAGCTGGTGAGAAGTTGCCATATAACAAAAGGAGCCAAGTCTGGTGCTCTGTGATGGCCAAGAGGGGTAGGATTGGGCGGAGGGGACAGAGGCTCAAGAGGGAGGTGATATATGTATAATTATGGCTGATGCATGTTGTTGGATGGCAGAAACCAACAGAACATTGTAAAAATTAAAAAACAAAAATTGCATGTTAAATATTGATATATATTTTTTCATACCAAAATACTTTAATGGGAATATCCAGTCCTTGCAAAGATAAGGAAGCAAGAATATGTACATAAAGCTGTTAACCTTTAAGAATGCAATTCAGCTATATGTATCACAAGACTTAAAATGCTTTATACCTTGAATATTAGTAGTAACTATTAGATTGGTGCAAAAGTACTTGCAATTTTGCAGTGTTGAAATTTGTCATTTGTTATTGGAATATATTCTTAAATAAATGTGGTCATGTTATACATCTTTTTAATGCACACTTCTCGTTTTATATCTTTTGTCAATGACTTATTACTTGCTATTTATTTTAAATTTATTTGAGACTATAGAAAAAATGTTAGATAAAAAGCAAATTGCCGGGATCCCCAGTGGATCCAGGGATATTCAAAGCGGGGACAGAGCGGGTGGATAGGACAGGACAGGACAGGATAGAATAGCTCAGGATAGAATAGTATAGTAGGAAGTTAGTGGAAAAAGGGAGGCTGAATAACTTGGTTTATGGGGAAAGCCAATAAAATCTCAAACAAGAGATTTGCACCATCTACGTGGGCCACCAGCGTTGGCTTGAACCTCTAAAGGGGCCCCACCATGGGCTCCTTATCTTGCAGATCTTAAAGCCAGGGCAAGTAAGTAGACATAGTGAGCCTCCCCATTCCAGATGGGAATTCAGCCTGGAATTAGAGTTAGAGAGGACAAAGAGACATAGGGGGAGCCAGATTTCTTTATTCAAAGAAGAGTTTGAGAGAGTCATCTGAGAAACTGGTCCAAACTTTATTTTTCACATGGCCTATTTATACATAAGGATCAATGGGTATCACAAATTTTGGCAATGACAGCAGCCCTGACTCTTATCAAGACCAGGCTTTTTCTCTGCATACTCAGTTGTATACACAAGTCTTAGGTAATTTACATCATCTTCCAGCCAAAAGGCCAATTCAACAATTTACAGCTCTTTTCTGATAAGTGTTAGTTTTTTCCAAGGTCTGGCGCCATTCTTGGGAGGCACTAAACAAAGTTGCATTCTTACATAGCAAGGACACAGCAAGCAAGAGGGAGTACAATGATTTATAAAAGAAAGCAATTAACTCAAAAGCCTAGTGTTGCTACATCAAAAAACTACTACATATCTTTTTCCAAATTTTGTTTATATATGCTAAACTTTCCAGGTGCAAATAAGGATGTAGGGCAGCAATCGTTGAGGCAACAGTGAAATCCTATCACTAATAGGGTTTTGGCTCCTAGAAAAAGTTTGTAACTTTAAAACACTTCAAGGCCTTTTTGCCCCTCACAGTTAGGGGTTGTAAGCAATTCACAACTTGTAAAAGGTCAGGGGAACCTGTTAGGCAGGCTAGAGCATTATCAAAGGGGGGGTTGGACTGAAACACTCCTTTCAAATGCAGGAAACTAAAGCTTTGAATTAACTTTTTCTGAGAAACTGTCAAAAAATAGTGGGAAAACAGACAAATTCTTATTTTGGGGGGTACATGCTCAGGAAAAACCAAGGAGAAATCCAATAACTCAAATTGCTCTGCCATCTGAATGTGCCATGCGACTCTGTCATGGGTGGGATTCCTCATGCTGGCCCCCGACAGCAAATTCCAGTGATTTTATTTTTTTATTCGAGTTCAAAATGGGTTATAAAGCAGCAGAGACAACTCACAACATGAACAATGCACTTGGCCCACGAACTGCTGATGAACACACAATGTAGCAGTGGTTCAAAAAGTTTTGCAAAGGAGACAAGGGCTTCGAAGAAGAGGAGCATAGTGACCAGTCATTGGAAGTTGAAAACAACCAATTGAAAGGATCAGTGAGGCTGATCCTCTTAGAACTACAGGAGAAGCTACTGAAAAACTCAATGTCAACCATTCCATGGTCATTCAGCATTTGAAGCAAATTGAAAAGGTGATAAAGTTTGATAACTGGGTACCTTGTGATCTGACCGAAAGTCAAAACAACTGTCATTTTGAAGTGTCATCTTATCTTATTCTATGCAATAACAGCAAACCATTTCTTGATCAAATTGTGACGTGTGAATTCACCTGTCTTTCCAGATTGGGTCAGAGATTGATATCGGCATTCAGAGTCTTCCCTAACAACACAGTCCCTCATCCTCTGTAATAATGAGACAACTGGTGATGACCAAGATCAATGGTTGCACCAAGAAGAAGCTCCAAGGCATTTGCCAAAACCAAACTTACACCAAAAAAAGATCATGGTCACTGCTTCATGGTCTGCTGCCAATCTGATCCACTACAGCTTTCAGAATCCAAGTAAAACCATTGCATCTGAGAAGTATGCTCAGCAAATCAATGAGAGAACCGAAAACTGCAATGCCTGCATCTGGCATTGGTCAATAGAAAGGGCCCAATTCTCCATGACAACACCCATTGCACATAGCACAACAAATGCTTCAAAAGTTAAACAAATTGAGCTACAAAGTTTTGCCTCATCTGTCATATTCACTCAACCTATTGCCAACTGACTACCACTTCTTCAACCATCTTGACAACTTCTTGCAGTGAAAATACTTTACAACCAGCAGGATGCAGAAAATGTTTTTCAGGAGTTTGTTGAATCCTGAAGCATGGATTTTCATGCTACAGGAATATATAAACATTTTGTGTTGGCAAAAATCTGTTGATTACAATGGTTCCTATTTTGATTAATAAGGATATGTGTGAGTCTTTATTTGTTATAATGATTTAAAATTCATGGTTCAAAGCTTTATTACTTTTTCATCAACCTAATAAATATGCTCTGGGTCCTTTGGCCCAGTAATTACACATATTAAAAAATATATTAAAGAAATATTGCAAAATACTAAAGAAAATTGCCTTATATATCAAGACAATTGCTGTATCACTTTTATAGCATTAAAATATTGGAAAACAACATAAGTATACAGCAACAAATAAATAATTAAAAAGATAGGAACTATGATGCATACTTTTAAAATTATATCTAAAAGAACCACAAAAATGATTATACTGTATTATGAAAGAATAAAGGTAGAGTGAAAACAAACTATTCTAAAACACAATCATAACTTATTAAAAGGAAAGAATACAACGTTAAATACAGTTGTATATTAGAGAAGAGGTGAGAAGATTCTTTCTTCTTCATATGACAACTAGAGAACAAACTTCAGGGCTATAACAAATTTAATGTAATCTGGGCAATTTGTTCAGTTCAATAAGCAAATATTGAGACCTAATAAATGCTAGGCAGTACCCGAGGTTCTATTGTGTATAAATGGCAATTTGTGGTACTAATGAAGAATTTCAAAAGGAAAACATGTGTTTCAAACATGAGACATTTGAGTCTTGACAAGAAAGGAGGAAAAAAGGAGAGATAGAGGCAGAGAGGGAAGGGAAAGGGAAAGGCAGAAAGTAGAAGTATTTTATTGAGCTATCCCAGAGTTACAATACAGTTCTGCACTTCCTCAAAAATGCCATCATCCAAAGAAGCAAAGAATATGCAGTGGAGGAAAGACAGTCTCTTCAATAAATAGTTTTAAGAAAACTGGACAGCCACAGGAAAAAAAGAAAAAAAAGAAAGAAACTAGATTACTACTTTACACCATAAACAGAAATCAACTCAAAATGGATGAAAGGCTTGAATGTAAGAACCAAAACTACAAAACTCCTAGAAGAACACATAGGCTGCATGCTCTTTGATGTCAGTCTTAGCAATATCTATCTAAATATGTCTCCTCAAGCACAGGAAACAAAAACAAAATTAAACAAATGGGGCTACACTAAACTAAAAAGCTTCGCACAACAAAATGAAAAGACAACCTACCAAACAGAAGAAGATATTCACAAACTATATATCTAATAAGGGATTAATATCCAAAAATACATAAAGAAATCATACAACTCAACAACTAAAGAGCAAACATTATCCAAAGGGTTGAGGACCTGAACAGGCATTTTTCCAAAGAAGACATACAGTTGACAAACAAGCCCATGAAAAGACATTTAACATCACTAGCTATCAGAGAAATACAAATCAAAACCACAGTGAGATACCAACTCACCCATATTAGAATGGCTATTATCAAAAAGACAAGCTATAACAAGTGTTGGTGATGATGTGAAGGCAAGGGAACCCTTGTATACTGTTGATAGGAATGTAAATTGATGCAGCCACTATGGGCAAAAGTGTGGAGGTTCCTCAAACAGTTAAGAATAGAACTACCATATGATCCAGTTACCCCCCAAACAAGGTATTTATCCAAGAATATGAAAACACCAGATGGCACTAATGGTAAAGAAACTGCCTGCCAATGCAAGAGACATAATAGACACAGGTTCAATTTCTGGGTTGGGAAGATTCCCCTGAAAGAAGGCATGGCAACCACTCCAGTATTCTTACCTGGAGAATCTCATAGACTAAAGGGTCTGGTGGGTTATGCTCCATAGGATTGCAAAGAGTCAGACACAACTGAAGCAACTTAGCACGCAGCATGAAAACACCAGCTTGAAAAAAATACATGAATGCACCCTTGTGTTCATCACATTATGTATGATTGCTGAGATAGGAAAATAACTGAAGTTCCCATCAATGAATAAACATTCTATGTTCATTCTAACTTATATGCAGAGTACATCATGAGAAACGCTGGACTGGAAGAAACACAAGGTGGAATCAAGATTGCCGGGAGAAATATCAATAACCTCAGATATGCAGATGACACCACCCTTATGGCAGAAAGTGAAGAGGAGCTAAAAAGCCTCTTGATGAAAGTGAAAAAGGAGAGTGAAAAAGTTGGCTTAAAGCTCAGCATTCAGAAGACGAAGATCACAGCATCTGGTCCCATCACTTCCTGGGAAATAGATGGGGAAACAGTAGAAACAGTGTCAGAATTTATTTTTCTGAGCTCCAAAATCACTGCAGATGGTGACTGCAGCCATGAAATTAAAAGGCGCTTACTCCTTGGAAGAAAAGTTATGACCAACCTAGATAGCATATTCAAAAGCAGAGACATTACTTTGCCGACTAAGGTCCGTCTAGTCAAGGCTATGGTTTTTCCTGTGGTCATGTATGGATGTGAGAGTTGGACTGTGAAGAAGGCTGAGCACTGAAGAATTGATGCTTTTAAACTGTGGTGTTGGAGAAGGCTCTTGAGAGTCCCTTGGACTGCAAGGAGATCCAACCAGCCCATTCTGAAGGAGATCAGCCCTGGAATTTCTTTGGAAGGGATGATGCTAAAGCTGAAGCTCCAGGACTTTGGCCACCTCATATGAAGAGTTGACTCATTGGAAAAGACTCTGATGCTGGGAGGGATTGGGGGCAGGAGAAGGGGACGACCGAGGATGAGATGGCTGGATGGCATCACTGACTCAATGGATGTGAGTCTGGGTGAACTCCGGGAGATGTGATGGACAGGGAGGCCTAGCATACTGCGATTCATGGGGTCGCAAAGAGTCGGACATGACTGAGCGACTGAACTAACTGAACTGACTCTGCATATAAGGTAAATAAACAGAGTGACAATATATAGCCAGATATACTCTTTTACCAATTTTAAACCAGTCCATTGTTCCATGTCTGGGTCTAACTGTTGCTTTTTGACCTGCAATACAAGTTTGCAGATGTTTGCAATTTGATCTCTGGTTCCTCTACCTTTTCTAAATCCAGCTTGTACATGTGGAAGTTCTCATTTCATGTACTATTGAAGCCTAGTTTGAACATTCTTTGGCATTGCCCTTCTTTGGGAATGAAAATGGTCCTTTTCCAGTCCTGTGGCCACTGCTGAACTTTTCAAACTTGCTGGCGTATTGAGTGAGGCACTTTAGCAGCATCCTCTTTTAGGATTTGAAATAGCTCAGCTGGAATTCCATCACCTCCACTAGCTTTGTTTATAGTGATGCTTCCTAAGTCCCACTTGACCTTGCACTCCAGGATGTCTGGCTCTAGGTGAGTGATCACACCATCATGATTATCTGGGTCCTTAAGGCCTTTTTTGTATAGTTCTTCTGGGTATTCTTGCCACCTCTTCTTAATCTCTTCTGCTTCTGTTAGGTCTTTGTCGTTTCTTTCCTCTATTGTGCTCATCATTCCATGAAATGTTCCCTTGGTATCTCCAATTTTTTGAAGAGATTGCTAGTCTCTCCCATTCTATTGTTCTCCTCTGTTTCTCTGCACTGTTCACTTAAGAAGGATCTCTTGTTTCTCCCTGCTGTTCTTTGAATTCTGCATAACAGTTGGGTATGTCTTTCCCTTTTTCCTTTGCTTTTCACTTCTCTCATCTTCTCAGCTATTTGTAAGGCCTCCTCAGACAATCACTTTGCCTTCTTACATTTCTTTTTCTTTAGGACGGTTTAGGTCATCCCCTCCTGTACAGTATTATGAACCTCTGTCCATAGTTCTTCAGTCACTCTTATCTATCAGATCTACTCCTTGAATCTATTTGTCACTTCCACTGTAAAATTGTAAGGGATTTGATTTAGATCGTACTTAAATAGTCTAATGGTTTTTCCCTATTTTCTTCAATTTAATTCTGAATTTTACAATAAGGAGCTCATGATCTAAGCCACAGTCAGCTCCATGTCTTATTTTTGCTGACTGTATAGAGCTTCTCCATCTTCAGCTGCAAAGAACATAATCAATCTGATTTCAGGGTTGACTATCTGGGGATATCCATAGGTAAAACTGTCTCTTGTCTTGTTGGAAGATGGTGTTTGCTATGACCAGTGTGTTCTCTTGGCAAAACTCTGTCAGCCTTTGCCCTGCTTCATTTTGCACTCCAAGGCCAAACTTGCCTGTTTCTCCAGGTATCTCTTGACTTCTTACTTTTGCATTCCAATCTCCTATGATGAAAAGGGCATCATTTTTTGGTGTTAGTTCTAGAAGGTCTTGTAGGTCTTTATAGAACCATTCAACTTCAGCAAAATTAATTAATAAGTAATAATATATTATTAATATATTAAATACTAATTTAGTCTTAAGCTTTCATATTATTTTTTATTTTGTCTTCACAACATGAGGTTGATATTATTACTGCATTTTAGAAATGAGGAAGCTGAGGTTCAAAGAGGCTACATAATTTAAATAAGGCCAAATGTCCAGAAAATGTTAAAACATTGTAAATGTATAGAAAAGGGAGATCTTGGCAACTCTCTAGCCATGTTCTTTGCTTTAGCACAGTGCCTTCCCAGACTGAACCTCCTAGAACAGCTTCAGTAGCAGCACAAAGTAGGCCCCTCATTTAATATTACTGATTATTATTAATCAGGCCTCCCTAGTGGCTCAGTGGTAAAGAATCCACCTGCCAGTACAGGGAACACAAGTTTGATCCTTGGGTTGGGAAGACCCCTGCAGAAGGAAATGGCAGACTGCTCCAGTATTCTTGCCTGGGAAATCCCATGGAAGAGAGCCTGGCAGGCTACAGTCCATGGGGTCACAAAAGAGTTAGTCATGCTTAGCAACTAAACAACAGCAAACATTAATTGCCATGTAATTCAAAAATGATGAACTTAAAGTCTAATACCTAAGCAAAGCTGAATTACATTTCAAAGGCAAGGCAATACATCCTGAAAAAATAAATGTATTTTAATTTAATTAAAATCTCAAGTTTATTTTAACCCTACTTACCCAACTTTAGTTCCTTACCTTTAGACACCAGTTTAAAAGCAACACAAGACTTTTTCTCTTTTCAAAAACAGAAAATAACATTATTATCTATAGTCTCAGGAAGTTTGTGCCTTTCAGATACATATTTCAGTACTTCTGGTTTTCTGATCTAGTCTCAGTAACAATTACTGCAAACTTCTGGTGACTGAAGCCATGAAATTGAAAGATGCTTACTCCTTGGAAGAAAAGTTATGACCAACCTAGATAGCATATTCAAAAGCAGAGACATTACTTTGCCAACTAAGGTCCGTCTAGTCAAGGCTATGGTTTTTCAAATAGTCATGTATGGATGTGAGAGTTGGACTGTGAAGAAGGCTGAGCACCGAAGAATTGATGCTTTTGAACTGTGGTGTTGGAGAAGACTCTTGAGAGTCCCTTGGACTGCAAGGAGATCCAACCAGTCCATTCTGAAGGAGATCAGCCCTGGGATTTCTTTGGAAGGAATGATGCTAAAGCTGAAACTCCAGTACTCTGGCCACCTCATGCGAAGAGTTGACTCATTGGAAAAGACTCTGATGCTGGGAGGGATTCAAGGCAGGAGGAAAAGGGGATGACAGAGGATGAGATGGCTGGATGGCATCACTGACTCAATGGACGTGAGTCTGAGTGAACTCCAGGAGATGGTGATGGACAGGGAGGCCTGGCGTGCTGCGATTCATGGGGTCGCAAAGAGTCAGACACGACTGAGTGACTGAACTGAACTGATTGTATTTTGGTTTTCTTGGAGAACACCACTGGATACACACTGTTGTCACAATGAGGCAGCCCCAAGAGGAAGTGAACAAGTTTTATCAGGACCTTCCTCTTCACATAAAAGGTTTGAAAAGTTTGGAACCCTAGTGGTCAAAAATAAAACCAGCCACTTAAGACACCTAAACTTCACTTTCAAAGCAGTGAAATGAAAGGTCATCAAAATAAAATTAAGAATCAAATTCTGAAAATAGCAAAATGGTTAAATAGTACTCTTTTGTCAAAACTTTAATGAGGATTTTATTCCTCAACTCAGAACTGACATCTCCACCAGGGTGGGGTCAAGTAACTATCTTTTAAAATCAACCATCCTAAAGGAGCTTTCTTACCCTGACCTCAGAAATGTATAAAAGAAAGAGTTTTAAGTTTAAAGTCAGCTGTAAGTGCTATTTATTTTCCTGACATTTGACCAGCTGTGTAAAAGAGAGAAAAGAACAGGTTCCTTCCTGATTCTCAGAGATATAGTGACTCTCAGATGTGGTAACATAGATGGAACTGCTTTGTAAAGAACAAAGCCCAAGATAAGAGGGTCTTAAATGCTTTTCTCCCCAGGGTACATTTGCCAATGTCTGGAAACATTTTTGATTGTCACAACTGGGGGCACAGGTGTTACTTGGCATCTAGCAGGTCAAGACCAAATATATTGTTAAACATCTGACAGTGTACAGGATAGTAACTCACATCAAAGAATTATCCAGCCCAGTACATATATACGGGCTTCCTTTTATATACATGGGCAGATTTAGCTGGTAAAGAATCTGCCTGCAATGCGGGAGACCTGGGTTCAATCCCTGGGTTGAGAAGATCCCCTATTGAAGGGAAAGGCTTCCCACTCCAGTATTCTGGCCTAGAGAATTCCATGGGGTTGCAAAGAGTCGGACATGACTGAGCAAGATAATTGGATGGCATCACCAACGCAATGGAGTTAAGAGTAGGCTCTAGGAGTTGGTGATAGACAGGGAAGCCTGGCATGCTGCAGTCCATGGGGATGCAAAGAGTTGGACATGACTGAGCAACCAAAATACCTGACTGTACATATATACAAAAGAATACTACTCAGCCATAAAAAGGAAAAAAACTGGTCACTTGTAGAGATGTATATGGACCTAGAAACTGTCATACAGAATCAAGTCAGAAAGAGAAAAACAAATATATGTTAATGCATACATGTGGAATCTAGAAAAAATGGTATAGATGATTTTATTTGCAAAGCAGAAATAGATACACAGATATAGAGAACAAACATGAACACCAAGCAGGGAAAAGGTGGGAGGATGACTTGGAAGATTGGGACTGACATACTTACACTTCTGATACTATGTATAAAATAGATCAGTAATGAGAACATACTGCATAGTTCAGGGAACTCAGTGCTCTCTGGTGATCTAAATGGGAAAGAAATCCAAAAAATAGAATATATGTATGTGTATAACTGACTCACCTTGCTGTACAGTAGAAACTAATCCAACATTGTAAAGCATATATACTCCAATAAAAATTAATAATAAAAAAAGAATTATCCAGCCCCAATGTTGGTAGTCACAAGATGGATGATATCTGCTCCAGAAAAATGTCAGCTATCCAGAGCTTCCCCAACCAATGCCTCAGACCCAGGAAATCTTCTAGGTGTGCCGTATGACTGTGACCCTGAAATGAAGCTTCTCATATCCAGATTTTCTCACTCAGCAAGAGTGAAGAAGCAAAGCAGTCTTCACTTTCTGTCCTAGGGCAGAGCCCCAGGGTGAGGACATGCAGAGGGCTGAGGGAAGGTCTGAGAAACCTTTTTCAGTCTCAAGGTTCCCAATACTCACCTTTCCTAGCTGCTTTCCTGGGAAGGCAAGTGGTCATGCTCTCCAACTGGATGGAACATACAGTTCTAAACAGTAAATACCCACCTGCTGCTACTGCTAAGTCGCTTCAGTCGTGTCCAACTCCGTGCGACCCCATAGACGGCAGCCCACCAGGCTCCCCCGTCCCTGGGATTCTCCAGGCAAGAACACTGGAGTGAGTTGCCATTTCCTTCTCCAAAAATACCCAACCTGCTTGCCATTAAGAAGAATATAGTTATATAATAGATCTATGTGTCTCTTACTTAATGAATAAAATCTATGCTGTCACCATCTAGAAGTGTAGAATCTAGTGGATGAGATGACACAAATAACCAATGAAGCATCTGAGGCAATATTGTCCTTTCAGATTTACATGCGGTTTCATGGAGTTAGTAGGATATAGACGTGGATCAGAAGGAACAGAAAGGTCTTCAGGTGGCAAGAGTAGCTGTGATAGACAATTTTATGTGTCAACTTGATTGGGCCACAGGGTGCCCAAGACAGTTGTATAAACATTTTTGGGGTGTTTCTACGAGGGTGTGATTTGAATGAGATCAACATGTGAAATGGTAGACTAAGTAAAGCAGACTGCCCTCCACAATGCAGGTGGGGCCCATTCAATCAGTTGAAGACCTGAATAGAACAAAAAGGTTTACCCTTCCATGAATGGAGGGAATTCCCTCTGCCTGATCACCATTTAAAACAGTGAGTGTGACCTTTTAAAAACAGGTTAGATGATTTAATGAGGGAGGAGGTTTGTTTTCAGAAGTCTATAGCCCTCAGTGGAATTTCGTGGTAACTCAGCTGATAAAGAATCTGCCTGCAATGCAGGAGATCCCATTAGATTCCTGGGGCAGAAAGATCCGCTGGAGAAGGGATAGGCTACTCCTATATTCTTAGGCTTCCCTAATGGCTCAGCTGGTAAAGAATCTGCCTACAATGTGGGAGACCTGGGTTCAATCCCTGGGCTGGAAAGATCCCCTGAAGAAGGGAAAGGCTACCCACTCCAGTATTCTGGCCTGGAGAATTCTATAGACTATACAGTCCACTGGGTCTCAAAGAGTTGGACACAACTGAACAACTTTCACATAGCCCTCAGCAGATCCCCAGAGCATGGGGGAAATATAGAGTTCAAGAAATCTATATTTTTCAGATAAAAAATGAGCAAGCAGACACAGGAGAAAGCTTTTGTTTCTCTGGAGGTCTCTTTCCCCTGTCTAGCCTGAGAGTGGCAAAGGCAGCTATGAGAGGGGAAGGAAGAAAGAGACAAAATAGATGGACTGACCTTCTTTCTCTCCCTCTCCCTTTTTATCCATCCCCCAACAATGGCACCCCACCCCAGTACTCTTGCCTGGAAAATCCCATCAACAGAGGAGCCTGGTAGGCTGCAGTCCATGGGGTCGCTGAGGGTCGGACACAACTGAGTGACTTCACTTTGACTTTTCACTTTCATGCATTGGAGAAGCAAATGGCAACCCACTCCAGTGTTCTTGCCTAGAGAATCCCAGGGATGGGGGAGCTCGGTGGGCTGCCATCTATGGGGTCTCACAGAGTTGGACACAACTGAAGTGACTTAGCAGTAGCAGCAGCTTTGCTAGCAGAAAGCTATCATGTCTATTAGGGCTGCAGGGCCTGGAAAACAGGAGAAATACCCTTCCTTCTTAGCCATATCTGCCAAATAGGGCCCACAGCACTGGAAGATCAACCATGGGCCAATGCCTTTGAAAGAAGACACAAGGAAACTCTGGGCAATAAGCAGAATCTAGAAACTGAAAAACAGTCAGTAGAGCTTTATATCTATCCATCAGAAGACATTTAACATGTATGTATACACAGGCCCTTTGCCAGAATATGACAAAAATCTTGTCACCCAATGGCCTGGCTGTGACAATTTCCTGCCCAAGTGGGATGAGCTAATGAGAGCTCTGGATGGCAAGTCAGGAGACAGAGGATTAATCTCAACATAGCCACTTATTAGTGTGAGTGTGTACACCTGAACAACTTATTTTGCTTTTCTAGGCCTAAGTTTTGCCATTTGCCGAATCGAAGCATTATGGTACTTTTACAGAACTGTTATGAGATATAAATATGTGTCAGTGCCATGGAACAAATACTAAAGAAATCTCAGGTATATAGTACCCTATAAATGTTATTACTTCCTTCTCTTTGGGTATGGGCTCCAGCTGGTCCTCCATGGCACCAATTGAATATGAAATTGAATATGAAATTTTTTTCATATTCCATTGTAGATGTGTTCTAACCATTTCCTGTCCCTGAATTCCTGTCCTGAATCCTAGGTCATCGATCTCGTAGATGTCCCTCACCTCTTCTGGAAGTCTTAATGGCTCTAGGCTTATCTCTAAAATTCCTGCTCCTCCCCTTTCCTGATTACTTATGACCCTATTCTGCTTATCTAGAGTATAATCATATCACATCCATGGACATTCTTCTAATCCAACTTTCTGTTCTGAAAAGTAACTCTCATTGTTGACGTTATGGGAGTCTAATGAAGGTAGGAACTAGGATATTTGATCTCCAGCAGTCTCTCCTGATTCCAGAGGGAAGGGACCTGAGTGATGCTCCGAGTGTGGATGTTCTTCCCGAGGCTTTGCCTGGTAATATGCACAGCTCACACAAGGAATCCTTGGTAAATCACAGTCTCAGTGTTAATCTCTCTAGGACTAGAAAATAACCCCAAGACCTGCCTTTTGGAAGTCCCAGGGTCCATATGCTCCTTCTTTATATACTTATCAGATGTTTGGTCATTTCATAAATACTAATGATTAGCTGGTCTTATGGGATTCTCCCACCTTTAGCAGCTCCTATAATTTGAGAACAACAAGGATTCCTATAGGAATTCCTATAGGTAAATCACAATACGTTATTATTTCTTGCTTGTCAGTTTCTTACAGTAGGAATGGGGGTTCAATTCATTCATTCATCTTCCTAACAAAACAAGAGCACAAATAATGCATTGTACAAAAACCAACATCAAATACCTGACATACTACATATTTCCCAAATACTTCGTTCTACTCAACCATTCAGTTTTCTCTCCTCAGCCATGTTTCCCAGTCTCTTCAGTGACAGTTTATATTACATCATCTCTACCCTACTTCCACTCTTTCACAGTAGATGGTTTTGCCTCCTACACACCAAGAGGCCATTAACTGAAAACTCCAACTTCCCTTTCCTCCACATCCTTATGTCTGTAATGTGACAGTGAACAGCAGTCAGAAAATTCATAGTTCTGCAGAAGTAGAGTCCCATGAGTTGGTCATATGGAAAAGCCCTGGTGGTGGTGAAGGTTCAAAACAACATTATGTGGGAGAGAGAGAAATTAGTCATTACCACCCCTTAAAGTGAAATATTTCCTTCCCTTTAGTAAAGTCAGCACTGAGCTAGTGTCTAAGGAAGGAGATGCCTCATTGCTGTATCCACAACACTGTAGCAATGCAAACAGGGATCTCAGAAGTCACCAAGCCAAATTAGTTTCAGCATTTTCTAAAAATCCCTTACATCTTTGCCTTTGCATTTCCAGCCTTTCATTCATTCATTTGACCACTATTTGTTGAGATTTTCTACATGATTTTAAGAGAATCAAAAATCCCTGTTATCATGAAGCTTACAGTTTTCATGGAATAAAAGAGTTAAATAAACAAATGTATGGTATGATAAAAGGTGATATTTGCTAGACAGTAAAAGGAGAGTAGGGAGGGGGTGTAAAAGGGTGGGGAGGGGAGTTTATGGGATTACAATAGATAGTTAAGGAAGACCTGTCTGATTACGAGAATAAAGGAAATGAGGGTGTTAGCCATGCAGATATCTATGAAAACAATATGAACAGAGGGAAAGCAAGTGCAAAGGCCCTATGGCAGAAAGCAGTCTGATGACTTCAAGGAACAAGGAACCCAGTGTGATTGAGGCAGAGTGACTGAGGAGATACATAGAAAAAAACAGGTCAGCGGGGTAACAAGCCATTCATTATAGTTTTTTCAGCCACTGTGATTAGGTTCCACTTTTCTTAAGAGTGAGGAGGGAAATCACTGGATAATTCTGATAAAAGACATGGCAGGTGAATATGTAGAAATATGCAGTATGCCAGATGTTAAGAACTGCTATGGAGAAAAATAGAAACAAGGGAAAAGAAATGGTGTGGTGCATCAGAAAAAGAGAGAGAGAGAGAGAGAGCAAGAGAGAGGACCTTAACGAATAAAATTAGAAATAAGAGAAGTTGACATGGGCCTACAAATCCAATATATTTTTGTTTTGTCTCCTCAGACAAGTATAACAAAAGCAAAATTAAACAAAAAGGAGTATATCAAACTAAAAAGCATCTATCAATGAAGGAACCATCAACAAACAAAAAGGTAACTACTGAATGGGAGAAGATATTTTAAAATTATATATAAGGAGTTAATATCCAAGATTTAAAAAGAACTCATACAACTCAATATCAAAACAACTTGATTTTAAAATAGGCAGAGTACCTGAATAGGCATTTCTCCAAAAAGACCTATATAAGACCAACAAGAAGATGAAAAGATTTTCAACATCACTAACCATTAGAGAAATGCAAATGAAAACCATAATAATATCACCTCATCTCTGTCAGAATGCCTATCATAAAAAGACAAGAAATAACAAGTGTTGGCAATGTTGTGGAGAAAAGGGAATCCTTGTGCACTGTTGGGAATGTAGATTGGTGCAGCTAACTCTGGAAAACAATATGAAGATTCCTCAAAAAACTAACAATAGAACTATCATACAATCCAACAATTCCACTCCTGGGTGTTTATCAGAGAAAATGAAAACACTAATTTGTATGCACCTCACTGTTCATTGTAGCACTATTTACAATAGCCAAGATATGGAAGCAATCTGTGTCCATTGACAGATGAATGGATAAAGAAGATGTGGTGTATATATACAATGAAATATTAGCCATAAAAAGAACAAAATCTTGCCACTTGTGATAACATGGATGGACCTAGATGGTATTATGTTAAGTGAAATAAGTCAGACAAAGAAAGACAAACAGTGTATTTTTCTTTCATTAAATAGAATATAAAGAGCAAAACAAATGAAGAAATGTAACAAAACAAAATCAAGCTCACAGATACAGAGAACAAATTATTGGTTGCCAAAGGGGAGGCTAGAAGGGTGATGAACAAAACAGACGAAGGGGATTAAGAGGTACAAACTATCAATTATAAAATAAGTCACAGGGATGCAATGTACAGCACAGGGACTATAGTCAGTAATATTATAACATTGCATTGTTCCTAACCTATAAAATATGGAATTACTATCTTGTACACCTAAAACTGGGGCTTCCCCAGTGGCTCAGTGGTAAAGAATCTGCCAGCAAGGCAGAGATGTGGAGATGCAGATTCAAACTCTGGGTCAGGAAGATTCCTTGGAGGAGAGCATGGCAACCCCCTCCAGTATTCTTGCCTGGAGAATCCCATGGACAAAGAAACAGGGTTGCAAAGAGTTGGACACAAATGAAGTGACTGAGTGTGCATGCACAGACACCTACAACTAATATGATATTGCAAGCAAACTATACATCAATTTTTAATTGAAAAAAAATAATGGTTATACAGCAGGGGAGAAACAAGGAACACTGTTGTTATTTTGCCCTTTTCCATCTTCTTTGCCTTTCTAACTCAATTGATTCTTTGAAGACCCATTCAAATAACATCTCCTCCAAGAAGCTGTCACTGAATGTCCCTCCCAAATTAGGTGAAAGTTATCCTTTTCTGTGTTCTCATAGCACCATAAACAATCTTTTCTTACAGCACTTATCACACTGTATTTTGATACTCTGTTTACTGTGTTTTGAACAAATGCTATCAAAATGTTTGCTGGAGAAATGAAAGGATGAATGGATAAGTAGAATAAAAGAGAGAGTGAACTGAAGTACAGAAAACAGTCCCTGAGGAGATATGGAATAGAAGTAGTGACAATGAAAATAAAAAGAATCAGGTGTTAAAGACATTTTAGACATAAAATGACATTTCTAGGATTTCCCTGGTGGCATAGTAGATAAGAATCCACCTGCCAATGCAGGGGACACCCGTTCAATCCCTGCTCTGGGAGGATTTCACATGCCATGGAGCAATTAAGCCCCTACACTGCAACTTCTGAGCCCCTGCTCTAGAGCCCACGAGCCACAACTCTTGAGCCCATGAGCCACAACTGCTGAAGCCCACACACTCTAGGGCATGTAAATGGCAACTACTGAGCCTGTGTGCTACAACTACTGAAGCCCCCACACCCTGGAGCCACACACTGCAACTACTGAGCCCACATGCTACAACTACAGAAGACTACGTGCCTAGAGCCTGTAGTCCATAATAAGAGAAGCCACATGATGAGAAGCCCATGTACTGCAAAGACGGTAGCCTCCACTAGTCACAACTAGAGAAAGCCAGCACCCAGCAACAAAGACTTAGTGCAATCAAAAATAAATAAATAAACATTTTTTTAATTTTAAATTACATATCTGATAAATTTATGAATATAAAGTAGCCAAAGAGAAAAGGTCCCTTGAATGATCTCATGGGTTCTAGTATATGGAAGGCTTAAGAAAAGTAGGAATTCTTGTTTTTGTATCCATTCAGCCAGGCTTTGTATTATGGTTGGGGCATTCAACCCATTTACACTTAAGGTAATTATTGATAAGTATGATCTGGTTGCCATTTACTTTGTTGTTTTGGGTTCGAGTTTATAAACTGTTTCTGTGTTTCCTGTCTAGAGAAGATCCTTTAGCATTTGCTGAAGAGCTGGTTTGGTGGTGATGAATTCTCTCAGCTTTTGCTTGTCTGTAAAGTTTTTGATTTATCCTTCGTATTTGAAAGAGATCCTTGCTGGGTATAGTAATCTGGGTTGTAGGTTTTTCTCTTTCATCAGTTTAATTATGTCCTGCCATTCCCTCTGGCCTAAAGAGAATCTATTGAAGGATCAGCTGTTGTCTTTATGGGAATCTCCTTGCGTATTATTTGTTGCTTTTCCCTTGCTTCTTTTAATATTTGCTCTTTGTGTTTGATCTTCATTAATTTTATTAATATGTGTCTTGGGGTGTTTTGCCTTGGGTTTATCCTGTTTGGGACTCTCTGGGTTCCTCGGACTTGGGTGGCTATTTCCTTCCCCATTTTAGGGACGTTTTCAACTATTATCTCCTTAAGTATTTTCTCATGACCTTTTTTTGTCTTCTTCTGGGACTCCTATGATTCAATGTTGGGGCATTTAACGTTGTCCAAGAGGTCTCTGAGGTTGTCCTCATTTCTTTTCATTCTTTTTTCTTTTTCCCTCTCTGTTTCATTTCCACCATTCTATCTTCCACCTCACTTATCTTATCTTCTGCCTCAGTTATTTTACTATTGATTCCCTCCAGAGTGCTTTTGAACTCAGTTATTGCATATTCATTATTGACTGACTCTTTTTTATTTCTTCTAGGTCCTTGTTAAACATTTCTTGCATCTTCTCAATCCTTGTCTCTATCTTATTTATCTGTAACTCCATTTTGTTTTCAAGATTTTGGATCTTTACTATCATTATTCTGAATTCATTTTCAGGTAGACTCCCTATCTCCTCCTCTTTTGTTTGGTTTGGTGGGTATTTATCATGTTCCTTTACCTGCTGAATATTTCTCTGCCTTTTCATTTTGTTTAGATTGCTAAGACCCCTATATATGCTGTCTACAAGAGACCCACCTCAAAACAAGGGACACATACAGACTGAAATTGAAGGGCTGGAAAAGATATTTCATGCAAATGGAGACCAAAAGGAAGCAGGAGTAGCAATAATCATATCAGATAAAATACACTTCAAAATAAAGGCTGTGAAAAGAGACAAAGAAGGACACTACATAATGATCAAAGGATCAATCCAAGAAGAAGATATAACAATTATAAATATATATGCACCCAACATAGGAGCACCACTTTATGTAAGGCAAATTCTAACAAGTATGAAAGGGGAAATGAACAGTAACACAATAATAGTGGGAGACTTTAATACCCCACTCACACCTATGGATAGATCAACTAGACAGAAAATTAGCAAGGAAACACAAACTTTAAATGATGCAATGGACCAGTTAGACCTAATTGATATCTATAGGACATTTCACCCCTAAAACAATGAATATCACCTTTTTCTCAAGTGCACATGAAACATTCTCCTTAATAGATCACATCCTGGGCCATAAATCTAGTCTTGGTAAATTCAAAGAAATTAAAATCATTTTAAGCATCTTTTCTGATCACAATGCAGTAAGATTAGATGTCAGCTACAGGAAAAGAACTATTAAAAATACAAACATATGGAGGCGAAACAACATGCTTCTGAATAACCAACAAATCACAGAAGAAATAAAAAAGATATCAAAATATGCATAGAAATGAATGAAAATGAAAACACAACAACCCAAAACCTATGGGTTCAGTAAAAGCAGTGCTAAGGGGAAGATACATAGCAATACAAGCTTACCTCAAGAAACAAGAGAAAAATGATATAAATAACCTAACTTTACACCTAAAACAACTAGAAAAAGAAGAAATGAAGAACCCCAGGGTTAGTAGAAAGAAAGAAATCATAAAAATTAGGGCAGAAATAAATGAAAGAGAAACAAAGGAGACTATAGCAAAAATCAAAAAAACTAAAAGCTGGTTCTTTAAGAAGATAAATAAAATAGACAAACCATTAGCCAGACCCATCAAGAAGCAAAGGGAGATGAATCAAATCAACAGAATTAAATATTAACGCATATATATGGAATTTAGAAAGATGGTAATGATAACTCTGTATGCGAGACAGCAAAAGAGACACAGATGTATAGAGCAGTCTTTTGGACTCTGTGGGAGAGAGAGAGGGTGGGATGATTTGGGAGAATGGCATTGAAACATGTATAATATCATACAAGAAATGAATCGCCAATCTAGGTTCGATGCAGGATACAGGATGCTTGGGCCTGGTACACTGGGATGACCCAGAGGGATGGTATGGGGAGGGAGGTGGGAGGGGGGTTCAGGATTTGGAACATGTGTACACCCACAGCAGATCCATGTTGATGTATGGCAAAATCAATACAATATTGTAAAGTAAAAATAATAATAAAAAAATTAAAAATAAATAAATAAATAATTTTTAAAATGAACATGGAGAAATCACAACAGACAACACAGAAATACAAAGGATCATAAGAGACTACTATCAGTAACTATATGCCAATAAAATGGACAACTTGGAAGAAATAGACAAATTCTTAGAAAAGTATAACCTTCCAAAATTGAAGCAGGAATAGAAAATTTGAACAGATCCATCACAAGCATGGAAATTGAAACTGTAATCAAAAATTTTCCAACAAACAAAAGCCCAGGACCGGATGGCTTCACAGGTGAATTCTACCAAAAATTTAGAGAAGAGCTAACACCTATCCTACTCAAACTCTTCCAGAAAATTGCAGAGGAAGGTAAACTGCCAAACTCATTCTATGAGGCCACCATCACCCTAATACCAAAACTAGACAAAGATGCCACAAAAAAAGAAAACTACAGGCCAATATCACTGATGAACATAGATGCAAAAATTCTTAACAAAATTCTAGCAATCAGAATCCAACAACACATTAAAAAGATCATACACCATGACCAAGTGGGCTTTATCCCAGGGATGCAAGGATTCTTCAATATCCGCAAATCAATCAATGTAATACACCACATTAACAAATTGAAAAATAAAAACCATATGATTATCTCAATAGATGCAGAGAAGGCTTTCGACAAAATTCAACATCCATTTATGATAAAAACTCTCCAGAAAGCAGGAATAGAAGGAACATACCTCAACATAATAAAAGCTATATATGACAAACCCACAGCAAACATTCTCCTCAATGGTGAAAAATTGAAAGCATTTCCCCTAAAGTCAGGAACAAGACAAGGGTGCCCACTTTCACCGCTACTATTCAACATAGTTCTGGAAGTTTTGGCCACAGCAATCAGAGCAGAAAAAGAAATAAAAGGAATCCAGATTGGAAAAGAAGAAGTAAAGCTCTCACTGTTTGCAGATGACATGATCCTCTACATAGAAAACCCGAAAGACTCCACCAGAAAATTACTAGAGCTAATCAATGAATATAGTAAAGTTGCAGGATATAAAATCAACACACAGAAATCCCTTGCATTCCTATACACTAATAATGAGAAAGTAGAAAAAGAAATTAAGGAATCAATTCCATTCACCATTGCAACAAAAAGAATAAAATACTTAGGAATAAATCTACCTAAAGAAACAAAAGACCTACATATAGAAAACTATAAAGCACTGATGAAAGAAATCAAAGATGACACAAATAGATGGAGAAATATACCATGTTCATGGATAGGAAGGATCAATACAGTGAAAATGAGTATACTACCCAAAGCAATTTATAGATTCAATGCAATCCCTATCAAGCTACCAATGGTATTTTTCAATGAACTAGAAAAAATGATTTCACAATTTGTATAGAAATACAAAAAACTTCGAATAGTCAAAGCAATCTTGAGAAAAAAAGAATGGAACTGGAGGAATCAACCTACCTAACTTCAGACTTTACTACAAAGCTACAGTCATCAAGACAGTATGGTACTGGCACAAAGACAGAAATATAGATCAATGGAACAAAATAGAAAGCCCAGAGATAAATCCACGCTCCTATGGTCACTTTATCTTCAACACAGGAGGCAAGAATATACAATGGATTAAAGACAATCTCTTTAACAAGTGGCGCTGGGAAAACTGGTCAACCACTTGCAAAAGAATGAAACTAGAACACTTTCTAACACCAGACACAAAAATAAACTCAAAATGGATTAAAGATCTAAACATAGGCCAGAAACTATAAAACTCCTAGAGGAAACCATAGGCAAAACACTCTCTGACATAAATCACAGCAGGATCCTCTATGACACAGCTCTCAGAGTAATGGAAATAAAAGGAAAAATAAACAAATGGGACCTGATTAAACTTAAAAGCTTTTGCACAACGAAAGAAACTGTAAGCAAGGTGAAAAGACAGCCTTCAGAATGGGAGAAAATAATAGCAAATGAAGTAACTGACAATGAATCAATCTCCAAAATATACAAGCAACTCATGCAACTCAACTCCAGAAAAATAAATGACCCAATCAAAAATTGGGCCAAAGAACTAAACAGACATTTCTGCAAAGAAGACATACAGATGACTAACAAACACGTGAAAAGATGCTTAACAAGAGAAATGCAAATCAAAACCACAATGTGGTACCATTTCACACCAGTCAGAATGGCTGCTATCAAAAAGTCTACAAACAATAAATGCTGGAGAGGAAGCAGAGAAAAGGGAACCCTTTTACACTGTTGGTGGGAATGCAAACTAGTATAACCACTGTGGAGAACAATGTGGAGATTCCTTAAAAAACTGGAAATAGAACTACCATTCGACCCAGCAATCCCACTGCTGGGGATACACACCAAGGAAACCAGAATTGAAAGAGACACATTTACCCCATTGTTCATTGCAGCACTGTTTACAATACCTAGGACATGGAAGCAACCTAGATGTCCATTGGCAGATGAATGGATAAGAAATATGTGGTACATATACACAATGGACTATTACTGAGCTATAGAAAAGAATGCATTTGAATCAGTTCTAATGAGGTGGATGAAACTGGAGCCTATTAAACAGAATGAAGTAAGTCACAAAGAAAAACACCAATACAGTATAATAATGCATATATATGGAACTTATAAAGATGGCAACAATAACCCTATATGCAAGACAGATAAAGAGACACAGATGTAAAGAACACTTTTGGACTCTGTGGGAGAAGATGAGGATGGGATGATTTGAGAGAATATCATTGAAACTGTATATTACTATATGTGATATAGATTGCCAGTCCAGGTTCAATGCATGAAACAGGTCACTCAGGGCTGGTGCACTGGGACAACCCTGAGGGATGGGATGGGGAGGGAGGTAAGAGGGGGCTTCAAGATGGGGGACACATGTGCACCCATGGCTGATTCATGTGAATGCATGGCAAAAACTACTACAATATTGTAAAGTAATTAGCCTCTAATTAAATAAATTATTTTACACAATTAAAGAAAAGAAAAAGGAATTCTTAAATGAGGAGCTTCTTTGGAAAAGTTATTATAATCACCAAGTCTAATTCATTCATCCATTTTAGCAGCCTTTTATTGAACTTTTTCTAAATTTCACTCCCTGTGATAATGATTTCCAATGATTCAGTAGAAACGTGTCAGTGATGGTGATGAAGTCCTAAATGAACATTGAGAGCTTGTATAAAGCTTTCAAAATTTATTTTAGTTTTTGTAAGTTAGCTAAATATGAAAATTAATTTGGTACCTACTCTCTTCCCTCCCATTTCCTCATAACACATTTGGTTTCTAAATGTTAAGGCCATGAACCACAACTACTGAAGCCCCCACACTCTAGGGCACATAAGCTGTAGCTACTGAGCCTGTGTGCTGGAACTACTGAAGCCCCCACACCCTGGAGCTGCACACCACAGCTACTGAGCCCGCGTGCTACAATTACTGAAGTCCATGTGCCTGGAGCCTGCACTCTATAACTGTGATAAGGACTGATAAGAAAAAGACTAGATAATCAAGATCTCTGCCCTCTAAGAAATGCAGGTATGCTGTTGCTGCTAAGTCGCTTCAGTCGTGTCTGACTCTGTGCGACCCCATAGACGGCAGCCCACCAGGCTCCGCCATCCCTGGGATTCTCCAGGCAAGAACACCGGAGAGGGTTGCCATTTCCTTCTCCAATGCATGAAAAGTGAAAGTGAAGTCACTGAGTCGCGTCCAACTCTCAGTGACCCCATGGACTGCAGCCTACCAGGCTCCTCTGTCCATGGGATTTTCAGGCAAGAGTACTGGAGTGGGTGCCATTGCCTTCTCCGACTATATAAAGACTATAAGATGTATAGGTATCAGTTCAGTTCAGTCGCTCAGTCGTGTCCGACTCTTTGTGACCCCTTGAATTGCAGCACGCCTGGCCACCCTGTCCATCAACAACTCCCAGAGTTTACCCAAACTCAAGTCCACAGAGTCAGTAACAAAAATAATATAAGAAAAAGAAGAGCAATTATTTAGAAAATAAGTAAAAGAAAGCCAAAAATTACAATGATATAATCCAGAAAATAACTATTTATTGTTTCTATCATACTATTTTCCTACATTTTCCCACGTTTTCCTGTTTTCTAGCCAGCTAGCCTTTTTCCTTTTTTAGAATTTGCTTTCCTACTTATTTTTTATTGATATATAATTGATATATAATATAAGTTTCAAAGGCACAACATAAATGATTCAATATTTGTATATATTGTAAAGTGATCACCACAATAAGTCCAGTTAACATCTATCACCAAGAATACTTACACATTTTTTCTTGTGATGAAAACTTCTAAGATATATTCTCTAGGAATTTTCAAATATAATATACAGTATTTATCAACTATAGTCACCATCGTGTACTTTACATCTCCAAAACTTATTTATTTAATAAACAGAAGTTTTTACCTTTTGACCACTTTCATCCATTTCACCTACCACCATCCTACATCTGGAAACCACCAACTTATATTCTCTGTATCTGAGTCTGAGTGTTGCACGGGGGGCGGGTGTAGGTGGGTGTGGGAGGTTTATTCTACATATAAGTGAGACCATACAAGTGGTAAAATCGCCTTCCTTTTTTGGCTGAGTAATATTCCATTTTATATATGTATCATTTCAGTTCAGTCACTCAGTCGTGTCTGACTCTTTGCGACCCCATGAATCGCAGCACTCCAGGCCTCCCTATCCAACACCATCTCCCGGAGTTCACTCAAACTCACGTCTATCGAGTCAGTGATGCCATCCAGCCATCTCATCCTCTGTTGTCCCCTTTCCTCCTGCCCCTAATCCCTCCCAGCATCAGAGTCTTTTCCAATGAGTCAACTCTTTGCATGAGGTGGCCAAAGTACTGGAGTTTCAGCTTTAGCATCATTCCTTCCAAAGAAATCCCAGGACTGATCTCCTTTAGAATGGACTGGTTGGACCTCCTTGCACTCCAAGGGACTCTCGAGTCTTCTCCAACACCACAGTTGAAAAACATCAATTCTTCAGCGCTCAGCTTTCTTCACAATCCAACTCTCACATCCATACATGACCACTGGAAAAATCATAGCCTTGACTAGACGGATCTTTCTTGGCAAAGTAATATCTCTGTTTTTTAATATGCTATCTAGGCTGATCATAACTTTTCTTCCAAGGAGCAAGCGTCTTTTAATTTCATTGCTGCAGTCACCATCTGCAGTGATTCTGGAGCCCCCCAAAATAAAGTCTGACACTGTTTCCACTGTTTCCCATAGTCACACATATATATATGAGACTATCATTTCCTCACTGTATTCTTTTCTCCTTTGTCATAAATCAATTGACATGTATATCTGAACTTATATCTGTCTGACATGTATATCTGTCTGGAATTTCTATTTCTGACAATGATCTTTGTGCCTGTTTTTATACCAATACAATGCTGTTTGGATTGCCACAGTTTTGTAATACAGTTTGAAATTAGGAATTCTGTTGTCCCCTGTTTTGTTCTTCTTTCACACGTTTTCTTTGGCCATTTGGGGTTTTCTGTGGTTCTATACAAATTTTAGGATTCTTAATTCTATTTTTGTGAAAAATATTATTGGATATTTTATAGGGGTTGAATTTAATCTATAGTACCTCAGATATTTTAACAATATTACTTTTCTAACCCATAGCATGAAATATCTTTCATTTGTATTTTCTTTGATTCCTTTCATCAATGTATTATACTTTTCTATACAGATCTTTCAATCTATTCTTAAATTTTTATATTTTTGGCTGTATTTGTAAATGAAATTGATTTCTTAATTTCTGTGATAGTTCATTTTATGAATAGAAATGCAACAGGCTTTTGTAAATTGATTTTATATTCTGCAATTTTAGTGAATTTGTTATTAGTTCTGATAATTTTTTGGTGAAGTCCTTAGGGTTTTCTACCTGTAATATGTCATTTGCAAATGCTGACTGTTTTATTTCTTCTTTTCTGATTGATGCCTTTTTCTTCTTCTTTTTTTTTTTTGCCTAATTGGCCTTCCTAGGACTACCAATACTATGTTGAATAAAAGAAGTAAGAGTCAACATCCTTGTCTTGTTCCCAAGCTTAAAGGAACTATGGACTTTTCATATATGGCTTTATTATGTTGAGATATGTTCCCTCTATACCCACACTTAAAAGTTTTATCATAACTGGATGCTGATTTTATCAAATATTTTTTCTATATCTTGAATGATCATATTTTATCCTTTATTTTGTTAATGTGGTTTATCATACTGATTGATTCACAGTTGGTGAGTTATCCTTGCATACCTGGAATAAATTCCATTTGATCATGTATATGATCCTTTTAATATATTATTGAATTTTATGTGCTAAATATTTTGTTGAGGATTTAGCATTTATGTTCATCAGAGACACTGAGCAATAATTTTGTCTTCTGGTGGTGTTTTTGGCTGGTTTTGGTAACCAGGTAATACTTGTCTTGTAAAATGTTTGAAAGTATTCTATCCTCTTCAATTTTTCAGAAGAGTTTGAGAATTGATATTAATTCTTTAAATGTTTGGTAGAATTCACCACTGAAGTCATCTGTTGTTGTTGTTGTTGTTCAGTGGCTAAGTCATTTCCAATTATTTTAATCCCATGGACCATAGCATTCCAGGCTCCTCTGTCCTCCACTAACTCCTGAAGTTTGCTCAGGTTCATGTCCGTTGAGTCAGTGATTCTATCTAACATTTTATCCTCCGCTACCCCTTTTCTCCTTTTGCCTTCAATCTTTCCCATCACCAGGGTTTTTTCAATGAGTTGGCTCTTCACATCAGGTGGCCAAATTATAGGCGCTTCAGCTTTAGCAACCTTCTTCCAATGAATTTTCAGAGTTGATTTCCTTTAGGATTGACTGGTTTGATCTTCTTGGAGTCCAAAGGATCCTAGACCTGGAGCTGATTGTGGATCAGATTATGAGTTCCTTATTGCAAAATTCAGGCTTAAGTTGAAGAAAGTAGGAAAAACCACTAGGTCATTCAGGTATGACCTAAATTAAACTCTTTATGATTCTACAGTGGAGGTAACCAATAGATTCAAAGGATTAGCTCTGGTAGACAGAGTGCCTGAAGAACTGTGGGCGAAGTTCATAACATTGTATAGGAGACAGTGACCAAAACCATACCAAAGAAAAAGAAATGCAAGAAGGCAAAGTGGCTGTCTGAGGAGGCTTTACAAATAGCTGAGGAAAGAAGAGAGAAGAAAGACAAGGAAGAATGGGAAAGATATACTCAACTGAAGGCAGAGTTCCAGCAAATAGCAAGGATAGATAAGAAGGCCTTCTTAAATGAACAATGCAAAGAAATAGAGGAAAACAATAGAATAGGAAAGACTAGAGATCTCTTCAAGAAAACTGGAGATATCAAGGGAACATTCATGCAAGGATGGGCTTGATAAAGGACAGAAACGATAAGGACCTAACATAAGCAGAAGAGATTAAGAAGAGATGGCAAGAATACACAGAAGAGCTATACAAAAAAGGTCTCAATGACACAGATAACAACAATGGTGTGGTCACTCACCTAGAGCTGGGCATCCTAGAGTGTGAAGGCATCTATTCTTTTCTTTGTCAGGAGGCTCATGATTACTGAGTCCATTTCCTTATTCATTATTAGTCTGTTCAAATTTTCTATTTATGGTATGTTTCTAGGAATTTATCCATTTCTTCTAGGTTGTCCAATTTATTGGCACATAATTGGTCATACTAGTCTCATAATTTTTTGTATTTCTATAGTACCTATTAGAACATCTGTTTCATTTCTGATCTTATTTGAGTCCTCTCTTTTTTTGGTGACAGTTTATATATTTTGTTTTCTTAGCTAAAGGTTTGTATATTGGGGTATTTTTTTTTAATTGTTCTTAATTTTCATTGCTCTTTTCTAGTCCCTATTTCATTTATTAGGGATTCCCAGGTGGCTCAGAAGGTAAAGTGTCTGCCTGTGATGCAGGATACTCAGGTTCAGTCCCTGGGTCAGGAAGATCCCCAGGAGAAGGAAATGACAACCCATTCCAGTACTTTTGCCTAGAAAATTCCATGGATGGAGGAGCCTGGGGGGGCTACAGTCCATGGGGTCGCAAAGAGGTGGACATGACTGAGCGACTTCACTTTGATCTTTACAATTTCCTTCCTTCTACCAACTTCAGGGTTCATTTCTTCTTCTTTCTCTAGTTCCTTGAGGTGTAAAATTTGTTTATTTGATATCATTCATATTTCTTAATAAAAAAATTTATCACTCTGAATTTCCCTTTAGAATTGCTTTTGCTGCGTTCCATAATTTTTGGTATTTTGTGTTTCCATTTTTTCCAGGTACTTTTTAATTTCTCTTTTGATTTCTCCTTTGACTCAGTTGTTCAGTAGTATGTCATTTAATCTCTACATATCTGTGAATTTTCCTTTTTTCTTGTAATTATTTTCTGGTTTCATACCATTGTGGTTGGAAAAGATATATGATTCAATCACCTTAGATCTAGCAAAGCTTGTTTTATAGCTTAACATATGATCTACCTTGGAATACATTCCATGTGTGCTTAAGAATGTGTATTCTGTTGCTTTTGAACAGAATGTTCTGCATAGGTCTGTTAAGTCTATAGAAAATATTGAATATTTTTCTATATGTTGTTTAAGGTCCATGTTCCCTTAATGGTTTTCTGTTGACAGTAATCAAAGCAGCATGGTACTGGCATAAAAGCAGACACACTGAAATGATGGAACTGAATAGAGACCCCAAATATAAACTCACCCATATATAGCCAACTAATACAACAATGTAACCAAGAATATACAATGGGGAAAGGATAATCTCTTCAATAACTGTATTGCTCAAATAAACAAAAAACTCTTTGGTAACTTTAGTAATTCAAAATATTAAAGGAGTCCTCAAACTAAAAATTTGGGAATCACTAATATATACATATAAATAAGTCTGTTCCCCTTACCTACTTATTCCTCCAGTCACCAGTTTCCCCGACCAGAGGCAACCCCTCTTGATAGTTTCCTATGTGTCACTTGCATATGTAAGTAAATGTATCATGTATTTTTTCTTTTTATAAATGGTAGTTTTTTATGCACACTGACTGAGAATTCTGAAATAAGGAAAAGTAGTTGCCATCATTTCATCACACTTTTCAACTCTTCCTTCTCCATGTCCTTGGAAACACATTGTGTGTCTACTCTTTCAGAAATTACTGAGTCTTTCAAAGACACACACTTCTCTTTGGAGGCCCATCTGCCAGTGACAGGGTGAGAAAAATGTGTATCGTATCTCTGATTATAAGAAAATTTCCATTTTTAATATGTTTAATATCACCTTATCTTTGAGCTAGTAAGACAGTTCTAAATAATTAGAACACTAAGTCACTTTCTTCTCTTCAGGGGTGTAGTAACAATGCCAACATAACCAGAATGTAACCCAAAGAGATGTATGAAATCTAGCCAAAGAAAATATCCTTCTTTAACTGTCTCTGGTACATTCTTAATTATTTCTAACTTAAAGTTTCTATTCTTTCTTTAATCTGCATATAATCTGAAATTTAACCCTTCCATTGAGATTTTTTTATTATAGTTGATTTACAATATTGTTAATTTCTGCTGCCCAGCAAAGTGACTCAGTTATATAAATACATACATCCATTTTTACATTTTTTTCCATTATGGTTTATCACAAGATATTGAATATAGCTCTTTGTGCTATTACAAGGAAACTCCTATAAGTCTATCAGCTGATTTCTCTCCAATGAGTTTACTATCAATTACTCTATATTGTTCAGAAAACTCTATTTGATTTTTTTCAAATAGCTAATCTCTGTTTTAAGGCCCTGTTTCTCTTTTATATTTTTATTCTCTCATTGGTTTATTTACTCAATTGGACATATTTATTTTGAAATTTGAATAATTCTGGTATCTGAAGTTCCTGGAAATTAACTCCTGTGATTTGTCTTGCAGGACATGGATTGAGGGTATGTCCTTCCAGACAAATTTAGCATTTGCTTCTATCAAGTGTCAAAGGATTCACTTTTATGATAATTTATTTGTTTGGTTTTTACTAAAGTATGTGGAAAATATAAATTTGAACCCTTAAACCATGTAAGAATAATTCTGTATGCACCATTCATCATGAAACACTTTTTTTCAGTTGGTTCAGTTCAGTTCAGTTGCTCAGTCATGTCTGATTCTTTGTGACCCCATGAATCGCAGCACACCAGGTCTCCCTGTCCATCACCAACTCCTGGAGTTCACTCAGACTCGAGTCCATCGAGTCAGTGATACCATCCAGCCGTCTCATCCTCGGTCGTTCCCTTCTCCTCCTGCCCCCAATCCCTCCCAGAATCAGGGTCTTTTCCAATGAGTCAACTCTTCGCATGAGATGGTCAAAGTACTGGAGCTTCAGCTTTAACATCATTCCTTCCAAAGAAATCCCAGGGCTGATCTCCTTCGGAATGGACTGATTGGATCTCCTTGCAGTCCAAGGGACTCTCAAGAGTCTTCTCCAACACCACAGGTCAAAAGCATCAATTCTTCGGCGCTCAGCCTTCTTCACAGTCCAACTCTCACATCCATACATGATTACAGGAAAAACCACAGCCTTGACTAGACAGACCTTATTCAGCAAAGTAATGTCTCTGCTTTTGAATATGCGATCTAGGTTGGTCATAACTTTTCTTCCAAGGAGTACGTGTCTTTTAATTTCATGGCTGCAGTCACCATCTGAAGTGATTTTAGAGCCCCCAAAAATAAACTCTGATACTGTTTCCACTGTTTCCCCATCTCTTTCCCATGGAGTGATGGAACTGGACTAAAAAAGTTACTTTCTAGTCCACCCTGTTCACTGTTGCTGACACTGCAGGTATCTGCTTTGTGCACAAAGATCTCAATATCATCTCTAGGAGACAGAAGACCATGTTCCTGATCTTGTAAGGCCATTAAAAACTAAGAACATGGCTTACTGAGACCTACAAACCCTTTCTAGTTTTCATTTTACTCTTGAGTTTTTGCCCTGGGAATTGCCCTCTTTTCTTACAAATTCTTGTAAATATACATTGAAAAGAATGCTTGTTGTAGTTTGTCCAGCATTTCTAGATTTTTTTGCATTGGAAAAGGTACCAGATACTCTAGCCCACCATAATGCTAGAAACAGCAGTCTTCATCATACTTTACTATCAAGGTTAGGTCACCTAAAGACAAAACCAAATTGATCTTCCAAATTATTTCTCTTCTCAAATATAAATTACCATATTTCTCCAACTTTGTAAGACAATGGAAAGGCAGAATCCCTTGTCAAAGTTATTATTATCAACCTAATTTCCACATTCCTCTCATGAAAAACTGTAAATTGTAGAATTAGTCATGTTTTCCTCTTCCCTTGATTATTAAAGAATACATAATCACAGCCAGTGTTAAAGATCTATATTTAACATTTCCCTTCTCAGCCTTCCAGGTAGTCTCACCATCAGAGGCTTGTTGCTCTAGCCTTCCTTTGTACAGCACCTGGTGTTACGGGCCTCTTTTTCTCCCTCCTTGTTTACATATTCCCAGCCTCAGCTTCAAATCAGCTTTTCTCTCTCCCTCATTTTCTCTCTCTCTTTCTCCTGCTCCTTCTCCCTCGCTTCCTTCTTTCCTCCCTCCAGTCCACTCCAGATTAGGTCTCTCTGTGGTTCCTTTTCTAAATGAACATATAAAAATTCATCTAGATGTTCAAATATCTAAGGCTTTCCCATTTTTCCATCTTCCTTAGAAAGCAAAAAAATCTCTCATACTATCTCAGCTCTATATCCTGAGAATTACTTCTCATTCTCTTAAATCTCTTAGAGGACTTTAGGAAAAGATTAGATCTACTATGACCTTGTTCATTCTTGAACTTGAACTGGTAGTTCATCTCCTTCCCTTCCCACCAAACTAGAAAGCCAAGTTTTATCTCCCTCTCCCTCAATTCTGACAGCTTCTCCTCCTTGTTCTACCTCAGTCTAACCCATCCCATCCTGGTGACCCAGCTGGAATGTCTAAACCAACCCCTAAATGAAATGAGGATGATTATCAATTACCATAAAAGGTATATAGTAATCAGCGGCTTGATGCTCAGAGATGCCTAACTCTGACATATAGACCAAGGGGTTTCCAAGGATAAAATTTAGAGTTTTGAGTGACTTTTATTACAAAGATAGAAATAAAAATGTGAATTTTATAAACAAATACTTTATATAAGCCAAAATACTCTAGTATCAAAACCTTTCAATTTCATGACTTTGCCCAAGTGGGCTGCAAGCCATTTAACTGAAAAATACCCCCAAATCTTTGGGGAATGTTGGCCACAAATGCTGAGCTAACATTAGTTCCTTATAACCAGTAACACAACTCTACAGTATACCAGTCTGAGCAGGTGCTTATGCAAATCAGGTGATAAAGAGTTTTAACCCAATCTCAACTCACTGTACCAGAAATTTCAAAGTTTACATAGAGGTTTAATGGGGTTCGGCCACATACACAATTCAGACGGATGGTCTTAACAAGACCTTACATTTTTAAGGCTTCATCTTTGAAACGGCCCTATGAGATGGTATGGGTAGAACATACTGGGGTGGCCAAACAGTTTGTTCAGATTTTTCTGTAAAATGTTACAAAAACCTAAACAAGCTTTTTGGCCAACCCAAAATATTCCAAGTACAGGGCAGGAAGTAAGGCGCTTTCAATTGTCGAAGTCTAGCTCTTGGGTCAACCAGCAGTGATGTCCTCCACTTATACAAAGATCTTTGTTTTGTTCACTGATGTATCCCAAATACCTAGAACAGAAAGAGGCAAACTCTACTGCAAAGTTTCAGATGGCAGACATCTTGCGGACTATACAACTATTCAACTTGGCCTTCATAATTAGAAACCAGCTACAGATATTACACAAGCAAACAGGTGTGGCTGGGTCCAATAAAATTTTATTTATGGATATTAAAACCTGAATGAATATAGTCTTCACCTATCACAGAATATCCTTCTTCATTTTATTTTTTCAACCACTTAAATATGTACAACAACAACAAAATATTTGTGGTTCACAGGCTCTACAAAAACAGGGAGTAGGCAGGATTTGGCCATGGGTCAGTTTGAAAACCACTGACCTAGAACATTGTAAGGGTGCTAATGGAAGCTTTTATGCTAAAGTACTCAAGGGTACTTGAAAGTGCTACATTATTTTAAGTATATTAGGCATTACTTATACAATCATGTTTATGTTGTTACAGTGTTTTCCAAGTGCAGAGGAAATTTTAACTTACTTTATACACTGTGAACTATGATACATTTAAATTAGTGAGACTAGAATAAGGATGTCCTCAATAAAATAGTAGATGGTAAACTCTCTAAACCCTTCCAGTGTTGTAGGTCAATGGTTTTCAAACTAGCCCAAATTTATCCAGCCTACTGCCTGTTTTTGTATGTCCTGTGAACTAAGAGTGCTTTTTACATATTTAAGTAGTTGAAAAAATAAAAAGAAGAATATTCTGTGGTATGTGAAGACTACATTAAATTCAAGTTTCAATAGTAAACAGTTCTGGCTCCAAACATCTCATCCATCTCAAATTATACCTAACCAAGAAGACAAGTTCCTAGCCTGAGCCTTGGATTTGATTTTATTACTGTTTAAAAAGCAGGTACTATCTGGATGTCCAGTGGTTAGGAGTCAGTACTTTCACTGCCTATGGGCCCAGAGTTGAATCCCTGGTTGGGGAACTAAGAGCCCACAAGCCACAGAGCATGGTCAAAGAAAAAATAAAGTTAAAAATAGCAACTAACAGGATTAGGAACTAAGCCAGTTATGATGACACGTGTATTTCTTATCGACTCATACTGAAAAAAAAAAAGAGTTAGTTAATCTCAGTGGCATAGACAAGGCTGCATGGAACAAAGATATGCACTATTGGACCTGGAGGATTATGTTAACATATTTTTAACCTGTGGGCCCCATTAAATAGAGAGCTCTGCTAGGAGGTGGGGCCAGTTCCATTCCCACACTGGCTGGTTAGTTCAGGGATTATAGACACATTCTGCTCTCCTAAGACTAAAGCAAACATTTCTCAGTCCCAGCCTGGCACACATAAAAGAAACAGGACCTTGGTATATAGTAGGTACTCAGGAAACATTTAAAAGAATGGATGAATATACGGATAACTTTGAACTATTAGAGTAAAAAAACATGCATTCTAGTAAAGAGGCAATTAACAAATATTTACTCTGTTCTTGTCTTTTCTGTTATGGGAAACATAAGAAATATAAGCTCCACTGATTGGCCACTTACTCATTCACTAATTTCACAACCATATTACTAAATACATATGTTACAGAAACTCTTCAAGGAGCTGGGCCTACAAAGCTAAGACACCAGAGGGGTGCACACTACCTCTCATGGATTCTAGGCACTTTTGTCTTCATGGGTCCCTTCCTCCAATAAAACAATATTAAAAGTTTTACCTTGTGTTAATATAAATATAAACATACTTGGACTGGATTCATTATTATACTCATGTGTGCAATGTGTGCTAAGTCACTTCAGTCTTGTCCAACTCTGTGACCCTATGGAAGCCTATCAGGCTCCTCTGTCCCTGGGATTCTCCAGGCAAGAATACTGGAGTGGGCTGCCATGCCCTTATCCAGAGCATCTTCCTGACCCAGGGACTGAACCCACATCTCTTATGTCTCCTGTACTGGCAGGTGGGTTCTTTAAGACTAGATCCACCTGGGAAGCCCATTATACTCATGATTATTATTATTTTCATTATTTCTTCTGAATTTAAATGAAATTAAGACTGCAACAATGTGGTGGGCCCCCAAAAGTATCATGGTCCCTGGGTATCGTGTCCACTGTGCCTTATAAAAGGGTCAGTGCCACAACAGTCTCTATCTTCCTGCCATCTCTCCTGAATAATTCAGTCTAAACATTAATTAAAGGGGCTGAGCAAGATAGGTGGGTGGGATTCCAGAGTGTGGGAATCCTGCAGGGTAATTTTGGGAGCTTCCAAGGTGGGGGTGATGGTGCCTGTGATGAGGGTGTAAGGAAGGCAGCTGTGTGGAGGGACAGTGACAGCAGTGGGAGGTATTAGGATCTGAGCAGAGTGAGGAGGAAATCTAGTTGTGAGTCAGGATCACCATAGTGATGGCAGGATAGCTGAGCAGGAGTGCAGGAGGAGAGGGACCTCACTGCTCAGTGCAGGCTGCCAAAGCCTGCATGGAGTAGGGCAGATGTCTATGCAAGGGTGCTAGGTGGTGGCAGTGGCCCATTAAGAGGCCACTGGGGATCAGGAGGGACTCTGGGAAGGGAAGGGGAGCAGAAGAAATTGCCTGGAGTGGGGCCAAGCAGGATGAGAAGGACATTAGAACAGTCCAATGTGGGATGTCAGAGCCTGAACACGGTGGATCAAGGGAAGTACTGTCAAACTGGGGACAATGTGATAGCAGATTTGCTAAATACTGATGATAACAGATTCAGTTCAGTTCAGTTCAGTCACTCAGTTGTGTCTGACTCTTTGCAACCGCATGAATCACAGCACACCAGGCCTCCCTGTCCATCACCATCTCCCAGAGTTCACTCAGACTCACGTCCATCGAGTCAGTGATGCCATCCAGCCATCTCATCCTCTGTCGTCAGCTTCTCTTCCTGCCCCCAATCCCTCCCAGCATCAGAATCTTTTCCAATGAGTCAACTCTTCGCATGAGGTAGCCAAAGTACTGGAGCTTCAGCTTTAACATCATTCCTTCCAAAGAAATCCCAGGGCTGATCTCCTTCAGAATGGACTGGTTGGATCTCCTTGCAGGCCAAGGGACTCTCAAGAGTCTTCTCCAACACCACAGTTCAAAAGCAGCAATTCTTAGGCGCTCAGCCTTCTTCACAGTCCAATCCTCACATCCATACATGACCACTGGAAAAACCATAGCCTTGACTAGACGGACCTTAGTCGGCAAAGTAATGTCTCTGCTTTTGAATGTGCTATCTAGGTTGGTCATAACTTTTCTTCCAAGGAGTAAGTGTCTTTTTTAATTTCATTGCTGCAGTCACCATCTGCAGTGATTTTGGAGCCCCAAAAAATAAAGTCTGACAATGTTTCCACTGTTTCCCCACCTATTTCCCATGAAGTGATGGGACCGGATGCCATGATCTTCGTTTTCTGAATATTGAGCTTTAAGCCAACTTTTTCACTCTCCTCTTTCATTTTCATCAAGAGGCTTTTTTTTTTTTTTTTTGTGATTGCTAATGTTTATTTATTTTTTTTTTTGCTTTACAATACTGTATTCGTTTTGTTACACATTGACATGAATTAGCCATGAGTGTACATGAACTCCCAATCCCGACCCCCACCTCCACCCTCCCGCCCCACACCCTCTCTCTGGATTATCCCCGTGCATCAGTCCCTAGCATCCTGCATCCTGCATCAAACCTGGACTGGCAATTCGTTTCGCTTATGATATCACACATGTTACATTGCCACTCTGCCAACCCATCCCACCCTCTCCCTCTCCCACAGAGTCCAAAAGGCCATTCTATACAACTGTGTCTCTTTTGCTGTCTTGCGTACAGGTTTATCATTACCATCATTCTAAATTCCATATATATGTGTAAGTATACTGTATTGATGTTTTTCTTTCTGGCTTACTTCACTCTGTATAATCGGCTCCAGCGTCATCCACCTCATTAAAACTGATTCAAATGTATTCTTTTTAATAGCTGAGGCTTTTTAGTTCCTCTTCGCTTTCTGCCAGAAGGGTGGTGTCATCTGCATATCTGAGGTTATTGATATTTCTCCCGGCAATCTTGATTCCAGCTTTTGTTTCTTCCAGTCCAGCGTTTCTCATGATATACTCTGCATGTAAGTTAAATAAGCAGGGTGACAATATACAGCCTTGATGCACTCCTTTTCCTATTTGGAACCAGTCTGTTTTCTATGTCCAGTTCTAACTGTTGCTTCCTGACCTGCATTCAGATTTCTCAAGAGGCAGGTCAGGTGGTCTGGTATTCCCATCTCTTTCAGAATTTTCCACAGTTGATTGCGATCCACACAGTCAAAGGCTTTGGCATAGTCAATAAAGCAGAAATAGAAGTTTTTTTTAGAACACAATAAATAAAATAGGAATCCATGAGCCACACCGATATAAATGAATGAATGTTAACTGATTGATTTATAAAGAAAAGAGAAAGCTTTTCCTCATAGCAGAATGCCAACTGATGAATGTAGAATTAATAAGCCAAATAAGAAAATCACAATCTGGCAATTAACTTAATAATATTGATTCAGACAAGAATAATCAATGGATGCTAAAACTGACGGGTGAACATTTGATGCAAAATGGAATATTCAAATAGTCTCAAAGTACCTACCACAAAATACTAACTATAAAGGGGGAAAGAATACTTCAACAATAAGGAAGGCTGATCAAAGCAAATGTCACCATTAATAAAACAAAGTGGAATTGTGCACCACCTATTGGAGGCATTGAAAATACCATCACTGCTGTGATATTCCTGCCAAAAATAATAATAATTTTAAAGCCTGAGGAGGTGGTCCTAAGATGGCAGAGGAATAGGATGGGGAGACCACTTTCTCCCCCCAAATTCATTGAAAGAACATTTGAAAGCTAAGCAAATTCCACAAAACAACTTCTGAATGCTGGCAGAGGACATCAGGCACCCAGAAAAGCAGCCCATTGTCTTTGAAAGGAGAACAAAGGACTGAGCAGAGCTAGCTGGCTGCGGACCTGTCCATCTCCCACCAGAGACAGGCAGGTGAGGGCAGCCAGAGCCGGAAGGGAGCACTCGTGGCCCCAGAGAGGTATCATCTACCAAACTGCAGGCAGGCTTCGTTGCTAACCAAGACTTCGTGGGATTGTGGATGGTCAACATCCACCGGGAGGGTCGCAGCCAGAGATCAGCTCCCCAGAGGAGACACACGGCACACCTATTGTCACCCAGAAAACCGAGCGGCTGGGACAGGGGAGGTGATAAGTCACAGCTCCCCAAGCACCTGGTCACCTGAGCTGCTCGGACTGGGTAAGGGCACAAACGCAGGCCCAATCAAGTCTGTGACTTTGTGGAGTACCCGAGAACCTGAACCTGAGCGGCTTTGACCTGGGAAGTGCACTCAATCCAGGACCAGCCTCAGACAGTTTCTGGCAGAGCAACCTAAAGCCTGAGCAGTGTAGACTGGGAAAGCACACACTCTGTGAGCGGGGGCAAACACATTGTGGCCAAGACACTGGGAGCACTCCCCACAGATGCCAGTGATATTTGTTTGCAGTGTTCCTCCCTCCTCACAGCACGACTGAACAAATGAGCCTAGAAAAAGTGACCACCACCGCCCCCTTGTGTCAGGGTGGAAATTAGACACTGAAGAGGCCAGCAAACAAAAACTAAAATTAACAGAGGGAACTGCTTTGGAAGTGACAGTTGCAATAGATTAAAACCCTGCAGTTAGCACTGACTACACAGGAATGGGTCTATAGATCTTGAGAAGTATAAGCCAGATCAATGAACTATCTGAAAATGAACTGATGCCACACTGTCCACAACACCGCCAGAGAAAGTCCTAGATATATTTTTACTATTATCATTTTTTAAGTTTTTTTAAAAAAATTAAGTCCTCTATTACTCCTTTAATTTTCATTTTTATAACTTACTATTACTTTGCAAAAAAAAAACCCTATTTTAAGGCAAACTTCATATATATATATATATATATATTAATAATTTTGTGACTGTTTTTTTTCTTTAATATTATACTTTTGAGAATCTAACCTCTACTCTAGATTTTTAATCTTTCCTTTTTGGTATTTGTTATCAATTTTGTACCTTTAAGAACCCAATCTTCAGTATCCAATTTTACTTGGGAGCAAGATTACGGGCTGGATTGCTCTCTCCCCCTTTGGACTCTCCTTTTTCTCTGCCAGTTCAGTTCAGTTCAGTCACTCAGTCGTGTCCAACTCTGTGTATGCCATGAATCGCAGCACACCAGGCCTCCCTGTCCATCACCAACTCCTGGAGTTCACTCAGACTCACGTCCATCGAGTCAGTGATGCCATCCAGCCATCTCATCCTCTGTCATCCCCTTCTCCTCCTGCCCCCAATCCCTCCCAGCATCAGAGTCTTTTCCAATGAGTCGACTCTTTGCATGAGGTGGCCAAAGTACTGGAGCTTCAGTTTTAGCATCATTCCTTCCAAAGAAATCCCAGAGCTGATCTCCTTTCTCCACCAGGTTACTTCTATCTCCTCCCTCCCCTTTCTCTTCTCTACCCAACTCTGTGAATCTCTTTGTGTGTACCAGGCTGTGGAGAACACTTAGGAAACTGATTACTAGCTGGATCTGTCTCTCTCCTTTTGATTCCCTCTTTTATCCTCCTGGCTACTTCTCTCTCCTTCCTCCCTCTTCTCTTTTCTGTGTAACTCCGTGAACATCTCTGAGGGGTACAGACTGTGGAGAGCACATAGGGAATTGATTACTGGCTAGCTTGCTCTCTCCTCTTTCGATTCCCCCTCTTCTCCTCCTGGTCATCTCTATCTCCCTCCTTCCTCTTCTCTTCTCCATGTAACTCTGTGTACCTCTCCAGATGTCCCTCACTGTGGAGAAACTTTGCATCATTCACCTAGATGTTTTATCATCAGTGCTGTATAGATGGAGAAGTCTTGAGGCTACTGTAAGAATACGACTGAAAACCAGAGGCTGGAGGCTTAAGTCCAAATCCTGAAAACACCAGAGAACTCCTGACTCCAGGGAACATTAATTGATAGGAACTCATCAAATACCTCCATAACTACACTGAAACCAAGCACCATCCAAGGGCCAACAAGCTCCAGAGAAAGACATACCACACAAATTCTCCAGCAACACAGGAACATAGCCCTGAGCTTCAATATACAGGCTGCCCAAAGTCACACCAAACCCACTGACTTCTCAAAACTCATTACTGGACACTTCAGTGCACTCCAGAGAGAAGAAATCCAGGTCCACACATCGAACACCAACACAAGCTTCCCTAACCAGGAAACCTTGACAAGCTACACGTCCAACCCCACCCACAGCGAGGAATCTCCACAATAAAGAGGAACCACAAACTGCCAGAATACAGAAAGGCCATCCAAAACACAGCAAAATAAACAAGATGAAAAGGCAGAGAAATACCCAGCAGGAAAAGGAACAGGATAAATGCCCACCAAACCAAACCAAAGAGGAAGAAATAGGGAATCTACCTGATAAAGAATTCTGAATAATGATAGTGAAAATGATTCAAAATCTTGAAAACAAAATGGAGTTACAGATAAATAGTCTGTAGACAAAGATCGAGAAGATTCAAGAAAGGTTTAACAAGGACCTAGAAGAAATAAAAAAGAGTCAATATATAATGAATAATGCAATAAATGAGATCAAAAACACTCTGGAGGGAAACAACAGTAGAATAACAGAGGCAGAAGATAGGATTAGTGAGGTAGAAGATAGAATGGTAGAAATAAATGAAACAGAGAGGAAAAAAGAATTAAAAGAAATGAGGACAAACCCAGAGACCTCTAGGACAATGTTAAATGCCCCAGCATTAGAGTCATAGGAGTCCCAGAAGAAGAAGACAAAAAGACCATGAGAAAATACTTAAGGAGGTAATAGTTGAAAACTTCCCTAAAATGGGGAAGGAAATAGTCACCCAAGTCCAAGAAACCCAGAGAGTCCCAAACAGGGTAAACCCAAGGCAAAATACCCCAAGACACATATTAATCAAATTAACAAAGGTCAAACACAAAGAACAAATGTTAAAAGCAGCAAGGGAAAAACAACAAGTAACACACAAGGAGATTTCCATAAGGATAACAGCTGATCTTTCAACAGAAACTCTTCAGGCCAGAAGGGAATGGCAAGACATACTTAAAGTGATGAAAGAAAATAATCTACAGCCCAGGTTACTGTAATCAGCAAGGATCTCATTCAAATATGAAGGAGAAATCAAAAGCTTTACAGACAAGCAAAAGCTCAGAGAATTCAGCACCACCAAACCAGCTCTCCAACAAATGCTAAAGGATCTTTTCTGGACAGGAAACACAGAAAGGGTGTATAAACTGAAACCCAAAACAATAAAGCAAATGGCAATGGGACCATCAGTTCAGTCCAGTTCAGTTCAGTCACTCAGTCATGTCCGACTATTTGCAACCCCATGAATCGCAGCACGCCAGGCCTCCCTGTCCATCACCAACTCCCGGAGTTCACCCAGACCCACGCCCATGGAGTCAGTGACGCCATCCAGCCATCTCATCCTCAGTCGTCCCCTTCTCCTCCTGCCCCCA